>CAUG01000233.1:0-25366 GCA_000442785.1 Papiliotrema flavescens NRRL Y-50378
CCCCGATCACTCCTCCCACGACCTTCCCGTCCGATATTGACGTTCTTTTGCTGACAACAGAATGCTTACCCTGCAACGAAAAATCCGTCGATCCCGAACGGCTGTCCGATGGTACCGAAAGTAGACGTCTTGACGTGTTGTACAAAGGGAGGAAGGGGAGCACGCTAGGAGCGTGTAGCGACATACCCTGACCATCGGAGTCTCGGCTGTCTGCGATATCACATCTGATTATACTCAGTCTCATGCATTCATTACGACCTCTTGGTGTGGCTTGTGCCGCTTTGACATGCGTTAAGAGTGCTTGCAGGATAGTAATGAACCATATACAGTCCCGACCGAGTTGCGCTAAATGGGTGAGGTGTGTTGGCGCCACGTTAGGTAAAAAGGTTCCGCCGGTGGTTTCCTCCACCGCGGCCAGTTCGGCTGAATTGCATGTGTGTCGAAAGTTGAACAGGCGCCTTTGCTTCGAATTCGACATAGACACCTTCAGCACTCGATACAAAACAACAAGCAAAACACACACCTCTGAGCACTTGCTCATTGTCATCGTCTCTCACTCTCCTCCTCTCTGCCAGGATACCCCGCTCCTCACTGGCAGAGGTTACACCTTACCTAACCCTCCAGGCGACATACCGCCCGTCCGCCGCCTCTTTCCACCATGTCGTCACACCTCACCAGCATCCCCGAAGCGGTCCACATCGCTGGCTCCACCGACCCCAACATCGACCCGACGCTCAAACAGCAGGCGATAGAGTACCTGCAGAAGGTCAAGGAGCTGTCGAACGAGACATGGCAGGCGAGTTGACCGCTGCTCGCGTGACATCACCCGAAACTTATGCTCAGGACTGCTTGGCGCTGTATCTGCAAGGTGCGGGCGCTGCGGAGGGCCAGATGGGAGGTGATGGCAAGGCGAAGAGGAGCAGTGATCTGCGGATGTTCTGCCAGCAAGTCGTGGACTCTGCGCTGATACATAAGTGAGCTCGACTTCCGGCAGCTTCTGCAATCACTGCCGCTGGTCGCACTTGGGTCGGTGGACTGATTGCAGGTCTGGCGAGATGAGCGCAGAACAACTTCAGGCAATGTACGAGGCCCTCGTCAGCTTCGTGAGGACGGAGTGGGTCGAGGGGCCCTGCGAAGGGAACCAAGCTTGTGCGTCCATGCCTTGCATGCCTGCGTGGCATCAGCTGACTCGTAGTCCTGCGCAACAAGCTGGCCTTCACCCTCGCCCATCTTTTTCTCGACTCGTACCCCTCCCCCATATCCGCCTTTCTCCACCCGTTCTTTGCGCTCCTCACGCCCTCAGATCCGAGCTCGTCCACCGGCCAGACCAACTTCCACCCTGTTCTCCTCACGATCCGCCTCCTGAGCGAAATCGCGCTGGAAGTGCATGACTCGACGATGAAATCCGCGAGGGCGTACGTCAAGAGCCGGCAGGACAAGGACGGTCAGATCAGGGATGCGATCCGAACGAGCGGAGATGAGAGATTGGCGGTGGACGGGCTATTAGCTTTGTCGGCGAAGGCTCTTGACCGTTTAGAAGGAGGTTCGGCGGAGAGGGCAAAGTGGGAGGAGGTGGGGAGCTCGGCATTGAAGACGCTCGCCGCATGGACACGTGAGTGGCTTGCATTGGACTCAACTTGGCTGACGTGTAGCTTGGGTTGACATCTCCGTCACCCTCACGCCAGATACGCTGTCATTCTACCACCGCTTGTTACGGCAGCCGGTCGTTTCACTGCAGACGGCTTCGGCGAACGTGATCAAGGTGCTGGTGGCGAAGGGTCTGAAGGATCCGGCAGAACGTCTGAATGTGCTCCGAATCCTCGACATTGTCTCGGTCCTGGATCCACTGGAAGCGTCGACGCGGGATACGAAGGATGATGCGGATGTGCTGGCCTTCCGGGTGTCTCTGGGCGCAATCCTCAATGTGTACGGGACTCAGCTAGTTGACTTCATCGAGGAGGTGCGTTTGTCGAACTTGAGTCTGACCTTCAAGTAAGCTGACGACAGGAGGACTACTCCGAACAGCTCCGAAACGAGGCAGAAGGCCTTATGGTCAATGCTCTGCCACTTCTGTTGCGCTTTTATAGCGATCGCCAGGTCGACGTGCCACTCTCGCTCACTCCGTTCGCTAACGACGTTCTGAGATTGGTGAGTGGAGCTCTTTATATGATAAAAACCAGCTGACAAGCAGTACAAGAAGTGGCACACAACGAAGAGCGTTCCTTCTCGAGGCGGTCAGATGCCCCCGCCTCCTTCGACCCCTCCGCCTCTCACTGAAGACCGCCGCAAATTCCTTTCAGCCCTCCTGGACATCAGCGTCCGGCAGCTCGCGTGGCCGGATGATGCTGAATGGGAACCACCTGGTGGTGACGAGCCGGATCCGGACGACGATATGGCCAAGTTCTGGCAGATGCGTCAGGTGAGCTGGCGTTCACTGTGGTCGGCGACGATCCGGAGGCTGATAGTCAGCTGTGTACGCGACACTGCGAGGCGATCGCGTCGCTGGACAAGTCATTGCACACCGAGGTCGTTGCGAACATTGTTGTCGCCACACTAAACTCATTACAAAGCGGCGGCCCGTCGGCCGTCTCGTGGCAGCAGGCGGAGCTTGCATTGCATTTGGTGTACACTTTCGGCGAGCTGAACAAAAGTGAGCTACCTGAATGAGAATATGGCTCACGCCAGACAACTCGCTCGCTGCCTTCTTCGAACTCCCGCCCGAGATGAACAGCAAAGCGGGACGTGATCGAGTCCGACGGATCAGCATCAACAAGGCGCAGTTCGACTCTGACATGGCCTCTGGCCGAAGCACCCCAACTTCCGACATGGCGACAGAAGATGCTTTGGCGGCCGTTCAACCTGGCGTGTACTATGGCGGACCACGCGAGCGAACGGATTACAGCCAGTTTCCACTCACGCCGCTGGGCACGCTTCTTGCGTTGTGCCAGTCCGCGGGAATTGCCAACTACCCGCATCCGAGCGTGACGATGGAGTACTTCTTGGTCGCAGTGCGGTATGTCGAGTTTTGGAAGGCGAAGGAGGGCATGATCCAGCCGACGTTCGAGGCGATGCTCGACCAAAGGTGAGCTCGATGGTCGATAATAGGATTGGCAGGGGCTGACGGGTAGGGGTATACATCATCCGGACTTGCGCGTCCGGCGGCGTTGCTTCTATGATTTTGCCAAGTTTGTGAAGGAGTGCAGGACCGAGGTGGACCAGAGCATGGCCATCGCCATTCTGGACAGCATGAAGGTGGGACACACAGTAATAAGCAAGCGGGCAAAGCTGACTTCCAGGACCTGCTGGTCATCGAGGCGAAGGTGCCGGAGCCAGAATCGCCCGACGAAGACGTCATGCTCAAGGCGGTCACGGGCTCGACGTATCTCTCGGATCAGCTGCATTTGTTCGAAGCAGCCGGAAACCTCATCTACCTCACCCGTTCTGACGCCACTAAGCAGATGGCGCTGCTCGAGGCCCTCGCTGGACCGCTTATGTCGAACATCGGAGACGGTCTTCAACGCCCCGCAGAGCCTCAGGCGATTTTGCAGGTCCACCATAACCTCATGGCGCTCGGTCACTTCGCCAAGGGATTCCCGCATACCCAGGATAATCAGATCGAGCAGCTCCCGTATACGCCACCGTTCAAGCAGATGACCGAGGCGTTGCTGGAGGCGCTGAACGTGATGAAGAAGGAGCGGGTCGTGCGAGACGGAGCGAGATTTGCGTTCTCGCAATTCGTGTCTGCTATTGGATCGACCATCGCCGAGCTCGTGCCCCGCTTTGTTTCGGTCGTTGTGGGCGAATTCGAAACGGCAGAGCTGGTTGATTTCTTGTTGTTCCTGGGCTTGCTCATGCACCGACTCAAGGTACGTTAGCTGTTGACTCCGCAGTCGTATTAGCTGACGGCAGAACAACACATTCGAGACTATCGACATGCTCCTACTCCCGATTCTTTCTCGAATCTTCGCCGTTCTCAACTCCCCGATCAACGGAACGGACGAGGCCAACACCCACCGCCGACTCAAAGACGCGTATCTCAACTTCTTTACGGCGCTGATGAACTTCAACTTGGACGGCGTGTTTATCACGGAGCGAAACAAGCCCGAGTTCGAGAATCTGCTTTCCGCACTGCTCGCTACGGCGACCGACAGCCAGGACGCCACGGGCCAGCGCCTGGCGGTGGCTTTCTTCGCGCGCAGTGTCACTGCTTGGGGCATGTCCAGTGCACCGACGGTCTTCGCCGACTCGGCCATGTCGGACATGAGCAAGGCGGTCGCGAATGGGACGACAGCGGCTACCAACCAGCATGCTGTCTCGAAGGAGCAGCGCGCGGCGCACGCGCTCGCGGGATACGAGACGTTCATCTACGGCAGGCTGTTGCCGATGTGCTTCGAGATTCCCGCGCAGCCGAAGTTCCAGGTGACGAAGAACATTGCAGTGAGTGCCAATGATGACTCAGGAAGTATGGTAGGACGTGCGTGCTGATGGCAGCTTCTGCACGAGCTCGCTATGCTGCTTCGAAATTCCGTCGCCGCGCGGGGACAGGAGGCGCTCTCCTTCTTGACGAACGATATGTTGCCGAAGATCAACTGCCCGCCGCAGGTTGCTGAGCAGCTCGTCAACAGCATCAAGACGCAACAGTCGAGGGACTTCAGGAAGACGTTTGTGGATTTCATCCGGGCACTGAAGGGGAAGTAAGAGAACGGTGGGCCATGGCGGAGGACTGCAGAAGACCGTGAGCGGGCGCGCGACGATCATGACCGCTACGTATCGATCACAGCATGAACGACAGGCCAGACTGGGACGCCAAGCGCCTGCAACGATAATGAATTACATTCGATTGTGCTTTTCCTTCTTTTCGACGCCGGTGACCTAACTCGACTCGTTCATCCGTCACCGGGGTCGACTTTGACTCTCCGTCTCCGCATTTACGCCGTATTCTGACGCTCCATCGCCATCGCCATCGCCATCGTCATCGCATCGCGCTCGCAATCATGTCCATATCTATCATCAACCATGCACTGTATCATGATCACACCGTACTCACTTCTCGCCTTGTTCAGAGTCTTAGGTTCCGTTCGATGTCCCCGAAGCCTAACCGCCAATAGGTCCCGCTCCATCAACCTCCTCCTTCTTGGGCGCCTCGCCGACCTTCTTCGTCTCCTTGATCTCCTTCTCGTCCGGCGTCTTGGCGCTCCTCTTTCCGCCATCTCCGCCCGCGTTGCCCGTCTTCTTGAGCGCATCGTCCGTCTTGGTCGTGGACTTGTCGCTCGTGCCCTTCTTCGAGGACGGCGACTTGGACTTGGACTTGGGCTTCACCTCGGGGTCGGTTGTACCTGACTTGGTCTTGGGCCCTTTACCCTGTCCCTGAGGCTTGGGGTCGGCAGATGAGGCGGGCGTGGGCGTGTGGTTCTCCATCTTCTCGTCCTGCGGGTCACCGTAGCCGGCCGTGGTGCGGCGGATGGAAGAGGTGTGCAGCGTGCGCATTCGCGTGACCATTGTGGGCATGGCGGACATGGGCCGAGGCGCGGCGGCGCGCGCGGTGGTGCGGAGGAGGGCGGTCAGGCGTGTCATGTTGTCGATGTGTGTGGTGGGTGATTGCAGGACGGGTGGATCGTGTGGAGGGTTATATACTGGCCGGTGGATTATGACCGGTTGCTCGTGCGCTAGTAAGGCGTGTGACGTGTGACAGCTGCTCCCATACAGGTCAGGAGATCTCCCGCCTATGATGCGGCCCGATCGACTGACGATCGATTACACCGGTCAACCTCCACTTGTGGGGCTCCACTACTCCCCCCTCACTCGTCCCCGTCTCGCCCGATCTACCGTGATGCATGCGCTCGATGGTGCATGCATCGTTATCTGATAACGCGCAAACCACCCGGACGTTCCCCTACACCATGCTCAGGCGTGCGGTTCATGCTCAGAGCGGTCGCGCCGGTACTGGCTCGTTGCGAACGCTCAGAGCGTCCGCACGTCATATTGCGCTCCTCCGCCAGGTCCCACCTCAGCTTTGTGCAACACAGCTTCGGTCCCTGTCCTCCGGTCCATCAACCACACTCGGCGCATCAGCCGCGTCAGCGGGTCTCTCTGAAGCGCCTGCTAATCCGTCGGGATCCGCAGAGATCACCTCGCAGGACCTGCTGGAACGGTACCGCGGTCTCGTCGCCAGCGGCCGGCTGCAATGGGACGACGAGCAAGTCCGGACGATCATGAAGGTGTGTCGCGCTCTGGCTTGCGGGACTCTAAGCCCTGCGATGGGCGCGGCTGACTTCAGCTGCGTCACCTGCTGAACACTCTGCGGGACTACTCTCCGCCGCTGGACCTGCTCGCCAAGCTCGACTCGTCCGCCCCGGCCATGGCGAAGCGCGCGCAGCTGAACGCGCGCAGGAAAGGCTGGTGGGATGGGACCGGGATGACGCGGGCGGGCGCGAAGGCCAAGGAGCTCTTTGGAGGTGCGGGAGAGGTGGAAGAGGGCTTGGTGAGGGTCTTGAGCGGCGAGGAGGAGATTGCGAATCTGAGGACGCCGAAGGGGATTATGATCACCGGTCCGCCCGGTGAGTGCACGCTCAGACTTGATACGGACTCGCTGGAGCTGGATCCAGCTGACTGCAGGCACGGGCAAATCCCTCGTTCTGTCCATCTTCTTTGACCTGCTCCCGACGACGCATAAGCGGCGATGGCACTACCACGCCTTTACGCTGTACCTCTACCGCCAGGTCTTCCTCGAGATGGAGCGGAGGAGGAGGGGCGAGCCGGACGGGGAGAAGCTGGCGAATATGGAGCGCGCAGCCAAAAGGGGCTGGAAGAGCGTCTTTGCGGGTGGGAGGTGGGAGGAGGACAGCGAGGGACAGGGAGACGTCGAGGTGTATGAGCAGGCGGAGACGATCCCTTTCATCAGTGCGCCGCTGTCGTGATTGATTGGGTGGGCGGAACTGAGCGCAGTTGCGCGTCGGATGATCCTGGACTACCACATCCTATAGTGAGTTCTTCAGGGTACACGCCGGACACGCTAGGCAATCGGTGTCTTCTGAGACGGACACTGAGGTCAGCTTCGACGAGATGCAGCTCGTGGACGCCTCGTCCGCTGCGTTGCTCCGGGACGTACTGTCGTGGTACTGGCGACTCGGGGGAGTGATCGTGACGTGCTCGGTGGGCCTCGACTGTCTTGCCCTGCTAGTGTTCTTCTGATGGTCAGAATCGTGTTCCGGATGACCTGTACCACCACGGTGTCCAGAAAGATCGCATGATGGGCTTTCTGGACAGCTTGAAAGCGCGGTGCGAAGTCGTCGAGCTTGACGGAGGCAAGGACTGGCGAGGCGGAGTCGACGGGGAGCAGCGCAGCGCAGTGACGTGGTTCGAGGGCGACCAAGATGCTTTCGATCGCGAATGGGCTCGGTCCACCCGGGATGCAGAAGGTGAGTCTCTGTCGGTGTCATGGGATGTTAGCTGAATACAGTCGGCCCACGCGATATCGGCGTCTACGGCAGAAGGCTGCACGTGCCTCTGGCCACGGCGACGACATGCCGCATGACATTCGCGCAGCTTTGCGAGGAGGTGGGCATTGGTTGCCCGACTACCCTCAGGGCTTCCGGCTGATTGGCAGGCGCTCGGGCCCGCAGACTATATCTCGCTCGCATCCACCTTCTCCACCTTCTTCATCGACGCCGTGCCAACACTGTTCCTTCGCAACAAGAACGAGGCGAGGCGGCTGATAAACCTGATCGATGCTCTGTGTGAGTGACGCCACGGTTGGCAGCTGCTCACAGCCGCTCAGTCAGGCTCTGCTGACCCGCAGACGAAGCGCGCTGCCAGCTGTTCATCTCGTCCTCCACCCCGATCGACAGCCTCTTCTTCCCGGATGCGATCACCTCGCCCGACGCAAAGCGGCCGGGTATACCCGGGACCGGCAGCTTCGACCACGGCGATACTGACGAGTCCATCATGGCTGCCGAGGCGTTGTCTGAGACGTTGCACGCCGCGGCACACCCGAATGTCAGCCTGTACAACCCTGGAGAGCGAGCGGCACGGGAGAAGCGGGACGAGCGGGAAGGCAAAGGCGCCTCGGCATTTGGCGTGCTGGGCATCTGGACGGGCGAGGACGAGCGCTTTGCATATGTGAGTCGAAGTCGCTCCCTGTGAGCGCGGGTTGTGTACCGTAGTGTAGTCGCAGCGGCTGAAGGCAGAAACGTGCCGTATCGCGCATGCGAGAAATGACCACCTCGCCGTCGTATGCCAGGGAGGACTGGATCCCGGTTAGTCCAGAAGGGAGGATGTGGGAGTCGGTCGTCAAGGCCGCGATGCAGACTGCGACGCCGGCTACTCCCCTGACCCTGGGCCGGGCGGTATCAGAGCAAGAAGCTGCGCAGGCGGGTGAAGGCGATTTCGCGACGGAGGCGGCGTATTCCCGTCCTGGGCTGTTACAGCGACCGGCGGCAGAGCCTTCTGCAAGTGTGGAGGGACACAGTGAGACTGCGAGTGCGCGGTCGGTGGGACCAAGGGGCAATGCGCCTGTGATCGGCGAGAAGCATGTTTGGGGCGTGGTTGATGGGTGGGGAGAGAAGGCTGGGAAGTGGGGCAAGGGGCCGAAAGCTTTCGACGACAAGTAGTGGTACAAGCAGAGCAAGACGGCACGATGTATTGTTGTACGTTGACAATGGTGATCCTTCCATCCCTCCAAGGAAGAATATGTTACAGGCCGTGAGTCGCGCGCTCTTATTACTCACAGATGAGTAGCTCGACCAGTCACACGGCCAGAGCGTCCTGCCGATGGACCAAGGCCTCCTCCTGTCCCTGTCTTCACATGTTACGACTAGTGCACAGCGAATGTCACGGAGCAGCGGCCAAGAGTTAGCGGCTCTTCAGACAAAGCACACAGGCTGGGCTCGCCGTGAAGCCAATTTCCGTGACGGGCGAGCTGATTGAGTGGCGGAAATTCCCGCCACTCGTGTCCCCGTACTGCAGCATGACTCTTCGTCATCAGACTGGCGTCCTGCGCAATGAAACATTAGAGACTGGAGGCTGCTGCCTCGTACGCTTGACGTGCGTGCAATAATCCAGGTCCTCTGCACTTACTGTCCGCGGTTGGTGGGTGGAGTGCCGGAGGACGCCGGGAGATGCTGGTTGCTTCGATGACTGGCCCTACCCACTTGCTGCGTCGATCACAATCCGGACCCGTCGCTACTGTTGTAGACATCACCGCGTACTCAGGTATGGCACCGACCTCGGTCGCGCATCGGCTCATTGAGGTTTTCACGTTGAGCGTGCTTCGCACTGTCTGAGTATGAATCTCTGTGCGCCCTTCCGAGCATGACGGCAAGAAGCGAACCGCGAGCGCAAGCATCTGAGACATGCTACGCGCTAAATCGGCGCCTTCGAACCGCGTCAGCCGACGCCACATGTTTGTTTCAGCTTGAAAATTACCGTAAGTAGCAAATACGAACATGTCAATTGGCCGTTTGCTGGACGCGTTTGACTTTCTGTGCGATACGCGTCCTTCTCTGGTCCTTAATCACGCGTATATTTTACCATTCCCTGCGTACTCTTCACCTGCAGCACCCGCGGTTGCACTCCCAGATCGCATACAAACTACGTCAGGAACAAATACACGAGACCGACGTCGTGTGCATGGGATGTGTCAAGTCATACGAGCACATCCAGGTGCGATGCGATGCGGATGCACGCCAGCACGCAGCGTGGCCGTCACCGCTGAAATTTGGTGGTTGCCCGGCCCGCACCTCCTGACGAACCCCGCTGTGCTGCAGCGTCGTGCGCCGCACTTGACGTCTTTGCATGACTGACTAGTACTGCTGCATCTTACACCTTACATCACGCTCGTTGAACTTGCGCTTTCTGCTTCGTCGCGAGCCTAGACGGCCGCTAGAACTACCGACTCCGACACCAGTGTCGCCTTCGAGCATCGACCCCAGCGGACCTCGAGCTCGGCACGTCGGACATACACGCATCCTCTGAGAGGATAGCTTCGCCCATTCCGCTATCGACTAGCTACCAGTTTCACGTCGCTGTCTAGGATAGACTCAACACGACGCCTCCTCCAGCGACACCGACACCACCTCCTCCACAATCAAACGACCACCCTCGGCACGTCTTCATCGCTCGCTGCTGCCGCCCATATCACCGACGTCGGGAGCATTGCCCCCTCTACCCGGCATGCTCCCTCCTTTATTCCCTGCCCTAGCGGCATCGCTTCTCGCCCTCATGACATCTACCCATGCGGCGCCAACCCTCGTGTATAGCCTGATGGCACAGGAGCCGCCTGTGGGTCGCGTCAACTCGCCCTTCACATTCGACCTCTTCCCCGGCTCTTTTAATTCCACATCGGACATCTCTTACACGACGTCCGCTCTGCCAGCATGGCTCCAGTGGAGCTCGGCCTCTCTGGCATTCACCGGCACGCCCGCTTCCACGGATGTCGGCAACGAGGTCATCGCGCTCACCGCGACCGACTCGACGGGTTCCACCACCTCCAATTTCACCCTGATCGTCACGGAGTACACCGTCCCCGGCGTGCATTCCAGCTTCACGACGCAAATTGCCAACCCGCCTTTACGCGTCTTTTCGTCGGCTTCGACCCTCCCTGGCGGCACAGGCGTGAGCGTCCCGCCATACTGGTCCTTCTCGCTAGGCTTCGCCGGCGACACGTTCCGTCTATCCAACACCGAACCGACTAACGGCGACCTGTTCGTCATGGCCCATGAACGCGGCGCGGTGGGCCTCCCGACTTGGCTCAACTTCGACAACGAGACGATGACGTTTAACGGCAGTGCGCCCGGGAGCGGGAGCTTTACGATCGTCGTCACGGGCACTGATTTCTGGGGGTACACCGGCGCGCAGACCAGCTTCGTTATTGCTGTGGGGCAGGGCGAGCCCATCGAGCAGTCCCGAACGAGAAATTTTACCTCCATCGAGACGATCGCGAGGGGCACGGTGAACTACGAGATCCCCTTGCAAGATGTCCTGGTGAATGGTAATCCAGCTGCGGCAGGAGACGTGGCGTTTCAGGTGGACAAAACCGACTTTCCTTGGCTGGACGTCAGCGGGTGAGTAGGGACGGAATGCTGCAGTGCTCAAATGCTGACGGACAGAAACACGTTGAGCGGGACTGTACCGGACTCATACATCAACGGAACCACCGCGTCCCTCTTCGTCCCGGTCACAATCTCTTCCACGAACGCGTCGAACACGCTCGACTTGCTCACATGGATTCCGCTCGACGTCACCAAGTACTTCTTCACTGCCTTCTCCCTGCCCACGCAGAACACCAGCGCGTCCAGCACGCTCGCGTTCGACCTCGGCAACTATATCGCCAACTCGTCCGCGACTGTCAACGCAACCGTGAACCCAACAGAAGCTGCCCAGTGGTTCGTGTACCACCAAAACAACGCGACTCTTATAGGCAATGTGCCCAAGTCGCCAGAGTACGACAACGTCACCGTCATCTTCACTGCTGCGGACGCCGGACAAACCGCTACTGCCAATCTGGCTGTCAACGTTGCTGGCGGCAACGGTAACTCGGGCACCAACGGGACTGCGCCTGTGCCCAATGGCGACAAGTCCGGTGGCGGGCTGTCCAAGGGCGCTAAAATCGGACTTGGCGTGGGTCTCGCGATCCTCGGCTTGATCCTGCTTGCGCTGCTCTTGTTCTGCTGCTGCCGCCGACGCAAGGACCGCGAGGTGGAAGGCAAAGCGCGCGACGACGACGACAATGATAGTTTTGTGGCTATGTCGCCTCGCTCCCCCCCTACGCAGGGCAACGACCCATTCCGCCGCAGCGCCGGACTGGAGCCGCCCAGAAACCTCCTCGGCGAGATTGCGCGCTTCTCAGGATTCAGCCTGCGACAGGCTGACAGCAACGAGAAGCGCGAGAGCCAAGACCAACCGACACGAATGGGCGGTCTCAAGGGCATCTTCACGCTTGCAGACGAGAAGAAGGACAACCACCCCGCAATTGTTACGCCTCGGTTGACGCAGTCGTCGAGTGACTTCTTGGCCGACGGACAGGTTATGGGTATCGCAGACCCCGGATACGGCCGCCCGTCGCAGGACCGCGCTAGCTCGTTCACCCAGTCATTCGACTCGGAGTCGTCCCGTGCCAGCTGGGAGAGCCGCGAGTCGTTCCACTGGAGTTCCGGAGAGAATGAGACTCTCGGTGGGACGCCCAATCGAAATCGAATATCGACGACGCCCAGCATCCCGCGACCCCGACAGGACTTCACGCCCCGGTACCCGCGCAACAACTCGCCGACGCGATTAGCGCAGCTCGCCTCGCAGCACACGCTGGGTATGGCGCCTGAGGAGTATTCCTCCGGATCCGGACACGAGGACTCCATGGAAGGTTCGTTCGGATACACGGAAGGATCACTGGCCAACTCTGATTTCCCGAGCGGGCCGACGGGGCTCGGACGGTTTGGTGACTCAGGCTTCAAGAGTATCGACGAGGAGGACGAGGAGACGTCAGGCGAGGGACCAGCTATTGTGTCCATGGCGGAACGACAATCGTTTGAGACCCGACGACCCGTCACTGAGCGACCTGGACCAAAGTTGCGACCGAGCAAAGAGCGGATCGCTTCACCGACGGAGGGCCCGCAGACGCACGAGTACAGCGCGCAGGGTCTGATGAGCATGGGGCAGGAGGAGGAAGGGATGTACGACGATGCGGAGGAGTACCGCCGTAGTATGATGGGTCGTGAGGGCGTTGGGCTTGGATACCCCGCCTCATCCATCTTCGGCAGCGAGTACCCCGACGGCGAAAGCGAGCACAACCGATCATCGACTATCACCGCCGTCCCGCCTCACGACAACCCGATGTCGCCGCCCTTGCCACAAGTGGGCTCGTTCGTCCGGCACTCGAACACTCCGTCGGGCGCGGCCGTCGCGGCGATGGCGCGACCCACGTCAGGATCAGCAAACGACGGACGAGTCATCGCGTGCGCAAATGAGACGTTCAGCATTCACCCGCAGATTCACCCCCCACCGACGGTCTCGCTCTCCGCAGCGACATGGTCATCCGCCCCGCCCTCGACGTACCGCGCCGAGGTGGAGGGCGGCGGCAGTCTGCCCAGCTGGCTGCACTTTGACGCGCGGGAGCTTGAGCTCTGGGGTGTTCCATCGTTGAACAATGGCGGAGAGGTGACGGTCATTCGGATCATCGAGAAGATGCCGAGGGATAAACGCCGCAGTGACCCCATGGCGTTCGGGTACGAGCCGCAGCAGGAGAGGGAAGTCGGGCGGATCGTTATTGAGTGAGTAGCGGGGTCAGTGTGTCCGGAGTGAGGCTGACAGCCAGGGTCGTCGACCGCGTGAGGAGCCCGCAGTTTGCCTTGGAGAACTCGGCGCATGCGTTCTGAGCGGCGTGAACGCGAAGGGTGCGGGAGAAAGGCCGAGGTTATGGGCGCAACATAGATGCGAGGGGTTCGAGCGTGGCATCGACGCGGCTCGTGTAATATGGCGGATAGCACGGACAATGAGCGGGCGGGTTGCGCACTGGAAGCGGACCCGCTCGCGTCAATATAGAACAGAACGACACTTGGATCACGCTCTTTGGGAATCTTGCGAGGATTTGTATAATCGACCAACCAACCGACTCACCATCACCACCACCATTACCCAGTATCGCGGCCATCTTAGTCTTGACGACGAATGAATGCAAATGCAAATGCAGATGCAGATGCCCATGCCAGTGCAAGTCCAAATGCATCAACGTGCTACAAATCGAGGTTGTCCATCTCGCATCATGCCGCACTAGTACATCCGCCCATGGTCGTGGTTCGAGCCCTTGGGGTTGATGACCTTTGCCCAGTTGCGCTCAAACTTGGTGAGCAGCCCGCCGTACGTCACGAGCGCCGAGCGGAGGTAAGACCGCAGCAGGAAGTGGTCGAACTGGTCCGAGAGGGCGATGGCGGTGGGATAGTCCTGGAAGTTGGGGTACTTGACCCATTCCGCGGCGAGCTTGAGGCGGTCGACGTTGTGCGCCCGGCAGCCGTTCTGGAACGAGTTGGAGCGCTTGTACATGTCGTTCAGCTCGCGGATGATGTGTGCTTGGACGTCGGCGCCTGAGGTCAGCATTGCTCGCTACGAGAGGGAGTGCGAGCCGTGTGTCTGCGCGAGAACGCCAGGTCCTCTGATGGGCATCATTGTGCGGCAGCAGGACCCAGCCGAATCGGATGGCGTAGCCCCCTTGCACTCACCGAACGAATTGCCATCCTCGATCAGGGGGATCTCAAGGTCTAGCCAGACGCGCAGGTCCTGGCAGATCAGGTGCATGTCCAGGTACTCCCTTTGCATCAGCTCCTCACCGTCCCTAACATCCCTACCGCCCGCGACCTATCTCGCGGGCAGACTCACTTGTTCGACAGCGCCAACAGCTCATTCTGGACTTTGTTAATCGGGATCACCTCGAACCAGTGCGGTCCGGTCCGTACACCATGTACGAGCCCGTCCTTGCCCACGGGAACCATCACGCCATCATCCCCGCCCGGCAGCTCCCCTCCGTCGTCGTGCGACTCCTTGTCCGCCGCCCCACGCACCACCTGCGACGGCAAGATGATCTCCCGCCCCCCGACGTGTGCGCGCGCATCCGGGTCCGTCGGCTGAAACATTTTGGGCTTGTATGCCTCTGTATCGACGTGGCCGGTCCATAGGGGCGAAGACGGGTCGTTCTCGGATTCAAGCAGTTTCTGGATGTGCAGGATCTTCTCGGGCATGGTCTCCTGGATGTGCTTCTTTGCGAGGGCGCGGTACTTTGCGAGCAGGTCCTGCGCTCAGGGAGCTGTCTGGACGGAGAAAGAGTGAGAGATGCTCACGGACACGACGTGGCTGTTCGGGTGAGGTTTGAAGACGTCTGACATGTCGGGGGTAGTGGTGCTTTCGAATGAGGGCATGGTGAGAAACGGCAGCGGGTGCGGTTGACAAGGTATAAGCAGTCATCCCGTGTTTTGCTTGATCAGTATAAGTAGCTGCAGCCTCGGCGTGAGCTCGAGATATGCACAAAGGAGAAAGAAAGGATCAGCATAAAGGATTCGAGGTTCAACTCCTTCCGCAAAACCGCAACCGGTACGATCTGCTTCCAGACCTCCTTTGCCCGTTCCAAGGCTGGATCACAAACCCAACATCACTCCATACAATATCAAGGGGTAGTGTTACACTTCGAATCCAAGCTCGAGCCAAAGTCGAGCCGCATACCGCCTTCTCTGCGCCCTATCGTCCGTACAGGCATCTCGCCTGAGTCTATCGCCTGCGGCCGGAGTTTGCCGCGTGTAATCGACGAACGCTGACCGCTCAGCCCCGAAGCTTCGACCAGAGCACGATGATGATAAGGATGACCAGGATGGCAATGATACCGGCCGACAGGAACTTTTGCTGATACATCCTAGAAGAGTCAGATGTCAACCGTGATCAGGCAAACAAAACTCACTTGAAGATCATCTTCTTGAGTGTTCCTGCCGCTCGGTCAATCGATGAGTCAGCCTGTGTTAACTGAGCGTCAGCTGAAGTAGCGCTGAAAGCCTGAATAGCTCACGGTATCCCTCGTGTGCTCGATCTGCTCCCGCTGGCCACGCAGATTCCGCAGGATGTCCGCTCCTACGTCCTCCGTCTCGAGCGCGATCCTTTGTGCATTCTGCAATCGTTGCGTCCCGTCCTCCAGCCTTTCCGTACCCGCCAACAGCCTAGTCCGGGACGAGAAAGCTGACGGGTCATCGGTGTACGGGTCGTCCGGGTTCGGCAACCCCGGTCCAGATAGCAGGTCGTTTCGCTGATTCTCCAACCTAACCTCTCTCTGGACATTAGTGAACAATCGCATGAGGGCACAAATAACTCGCCAATGCCCGCTTGACCTTGTCGAGACCCTGCTTCGACGTAGCGAGCCGAGCCTGATACGTCTGCCTTATTGATACCGGCATCGACGGCAACTCGACCTCCATCTGAGCGATCTTTCGTCAGCCCGAGTGGCCCGCGATGGCGGACGACTCACGATCTCCTCAGCCTCGTCCAGCTCATCTCCAACCTTTTTGAGCGCAGCTTTGCGTTGCTCTACGCATCAGGCTGGGCTACACCCCGGCCACTGCTGTAGATGCTCACCGCCCTTCAGCTGCTTCACGTCGCCCTCGAGCTTCCCCTTGAGGCTCTGCAGCATCGCCTTGAGGTCCTCGTCATAGTTCTCGAACAGTGCACTGTCAATGCGGTGATTGTGACGATGAGGAACGAAGGGTGAGCGGTGATATATGACGCAGGAGGAGCAGGGGTTGAAACGTGTTCAATGGGCGGGGTCGCAGCCGTGATGGACGGATCGTAGGTAGCGAGGTAAAGAGGGGAGAGATGTGATCAGCTCAGTGTGAAGAAAAGACCCTGATGGGGCAAGAGGCTTACGTCGGAGAGTTGTCCATGATGAAAGATGAAGAGGAAGAGGAAGCGAGAATGAGCCATCGTCATGAAGTGGTAGAGCTGGTTTGTACCGGGCCAGAGGGGCCGAGCGGCGGTGAATTCAGGGTCAAACACACTCACAGCCTGGATAAATTACGTAACCTGCACGCGAGTGACCTTGTTCCCGGGTCGTGCAGGCGGATGATGTTGATGGGTTGCAGTGAGGTGTATGCTCAGTCAGAGTCATAATCACACCACATCACATCAACACATTCACCCTATCTCCAGGCTTCGAACGTATACAGAAAACACGCACCGTATCGAAGGTACCAAGCGCTCCGTCTCGTGAAAGTACAGACGCTAGATTTAGCCGCATCTGCCGCATCACCGCACACACCGCTTTAGACCGACCCGCCTCCCGGAGACGTCGAGGCCGATATGAACTTCTTCTCGCGTCAGAAGCAGCGCACGCCCGCAGAGACGGTCCGCGCTCTCAAGGAGAACATTGTCAGGCTGGACACGGCTGGATCAGGCGAAGGGAAGAAGAGGGTGAGTACATATGACTATCATCTCGCCATCCAGCCATCAGCGTGAGCGCTCGCCGCGGTACCGGCGGTCATGATGGTGGCGACACACCGCGGCTGACTATACTGACACACAGACAAACGAGGAGATCTCAAGGCTGCTCGCGTCCACGAAGGCATACCTTGCAGGCGAGAATGATGCCGAGCCGTCCACGGACGTCATTGCGCAGGTAGCGAACGAGGTGTACAGCCAGGACCTCCTCAGTCTGATGGTGGTGCACATGGCCAAGTTCGAGTTCGAGGTGGGTACCGCGTGGTGCATGTGGCGTATGCGCGTTTCAAGCTGACCTCGCAGGCGCGAAAGGATATCTGCAACATATACAGCATTCTGCTCAGACGGCAGATTGGGACGCGATCACCAACCGTGGAGTACATCTCGAATCGGCCGGACATCGTCTTCAACACGCTCAAGGGGTAAGCCGAAGCTAGCCACGCGCTTGGGATGATCTGCTGACGCTAGTTATGCGAATGCTGAGATCGCTCTCAACACTGGAATGATTCTGAAAGAGATGCTGCGATATGAGTCGATTGCCCGGTTGCTTCTGTACTCGGATCAGTGAGCTCATTCAAAGTGGACAGCGCCACCGCTAATGCCAGGTTCTACACCTTCCCAAACTACATCGAGAACACGACATTCGGCATATCATGCGATGCCACGGCAAATATGAAGGTGGGTGATTCTCGGACATGACAACGTGTCGACCCGATATCATGGCTGAAACACAGGACACATTGACAAAGCACAAACAAATGGTAGCAGCATACCTTGATGCCAACTACGACCGCGTGAGCTGCTAATCTTGTATCTGCGTTCTCGCTCACGCATAGTTCTTCACAATGTATACGACCCTGATCCTTTCCGCCAACTACGTCACGAAACGACAATCGCTCAAACTCCTCGGCGAGATCCTGCTCGACCGGGCAAACTATACCATCATGACGCGGTACATCTCATCCGAGGCCAACCTGAAGATGATGATGAACTTTCTGCGGGACAAAAGTCGCAATATCCAGTTCGAAGCGTTCCACGTGTTCAAGGTGAGTCGGCGGCCTGGCTGTGGTGGCATCGAAGCTGAATTTTAGGTGTTCGTCGCGAACCCGAACAAGCCTCCGCAGATCGCGACGATCTTGCGTAGAAACAAAGACAAGCTTCTGTCCTTCCTGAAAGACTTCCACAATGACAAGGATGGTGAGTCGTCGCCGCGTGCGGAACGGGAAGGCGGCTCTAATCTACAGACGAGCAATTCAACGACGAGAAACAGTTCCTGATCTCGCAAAGTGAGTTACCGGTCTTTACGAGGTATCCGTCTTTTCTGATCCCTAGTCCAAAGTCTATAATCCGAACGAGCTTCGTGTTTCTTCTGTACGACCCATAATGCCTGCTATATACTGGACGACTTACGACCCCTCCCGGACCCTGCCTTCTTCTCCACTTTCCCCGCCCAGTGCAAATGCAAGCACAGGGCTGCCCAGCAACAACGCCCCCTATTCCCCGGCCGCGAGTCTCCTCAGGCCTTTCTCTTGTAGACGGCCTGAGCCCTTTGTACAAGCCTGCGGGTGGCTGTCACGGCATGATAAAGATCGACTCAGACATGCATGTCTCGCTTAGATAGGATCACCGAGGTGCATACATTGCGCAATGGTCTAGGTATTCCAAGATAACTCGACTCGAAACGCGCCGGTGGAGGTCGTCCACATTGCGTCTTCGTGCCTGGATCGACCTTCGGGGATTGAATGGCTCGACCGACTCGACAACACTCTCAGCATACCTCGACTCGGCAGGCAGCGCGACTCTCACCGGTATAAAAACACTGTCGACTTGCAAGGAGGGCCCAAACACCATCATCCCCGCAAACATGTCAGCTCAGCTGCAGCCGCTCAGCGTATACCTCGTCAACGCGTTTACGACGACCACGCCGCATTCGGGCAACCAAGCGGGCGTGGTCATCTTCCCGTCGAACGACCCTCGGGCAACGGATGACGAGTACAAGTTCAAGGTCGCGAAAGATATCAACTACTCGGAGACGGCGTTTCTGGTGCCGATCAGCCCTGGCCGATGGAACTTGAGGTGGTTCACGCCTGAAGTGGTGAGTCCGTCGTGCCCTCTCCGCGGCATCGTGATACTCTGCACGCATCGGCGGTGACTGACCCCAGGAAGTCGCACTGTGCGGCCACGCCACGCTGGCTTCTGCCCGTGTGCTCTTCTCGCTTGATTCAGAGCTGCAGGACATCGCATTCGAGAACCGGTTCGCAGGCGAGTTGCGGGCGAAACGCATAGAGGACGACAAGAACGCGACGAAGATCAAGATTTCCCTGCCGACGTTCAAGGATGATGTTCTGGATGCGCTGATACGGGATGCGCCAATCAACACTCAGGATCTCAAGGGCCGGGCCGCGACGGTGCTGGGCGTGGAGGAGACGGACGTGCTGGCCGTAGCGGGGTATCCGTTCGGGCCACAGGCGCGCGGTGTGATTATCCAGCTGAAGGACGATGTGGACTTGGGCAGCCTGACGCCTGATGCCAAGGCTTTCGTGAGTTGCGAGACGCGCAATCGGCGGGGGCTGAGCCAATGGTACGCCGGATATACTATGATGGGGAAACCCAACGGCGAGCTCGCAGCTGGCGGGACGAGCAGAAGATCCATCCCGAGACTATCCCGCTAATCTTAGAACCCCTTCTCGCAGGCTATGACGATCGTCACCCAGCTCCAACCCGCTTCATCCTCCGTCGACCGGGTCAAAATCCGCTCACGAGTGTTCGTCGCGCCCTTCGGGATCGAGGAGGACCCAGTCGTGAGTGGCTAAGGCGTCCCGGCAGAAGCCCAAGCTGACCGCAGACTGGCTCGGCGCACGCATACCTCACGGCGTACTACCTCCTGACACCCGCGAAGGAGAGCATCGCCGCGGGACTGATCTCGGGCGACGTGGAGAACGTCACGCTGGACGCGGAGCAGCTCAGCGCGCGGGGAGGCAAGCTCGAGTGTCAGCTGGCTCCGGGTGGAATGGTCGATATCGTTGGCAGTGCCGCCGAGACGGCGAGGGGGACGCTCACGGTGTGGTGATGCGCTACCGGATAACATTAGAAGGGATACGCGCGATTCGGAAGGACTATGAAAACGTCAGTGTGAGGCCTCACTTGTGTGCGACATGAGCCGAGTTGCATTGGCCTGTCGCGTGCTTTGACCATACCGTTCATGGCGGGCCATTTCATTCTTGGTCCTGCGAGGTAAAGACCACAAGACTTACCGACCATCTCATGGGCGTCCCATCAGCACAGAAGCTCTCGGCATATGCCAGTTCAAGCCACTGTCAACGCATGCATGGCGGATCTTTAAGGACCCAGGGCCAATGTCGTCAGTGAACGGGGGTGCAGGATACGTATTTATCCGGCTGGCCGGCTCAACCGGAACCCAACATCTGGACCCGGCCATTCTGTAGTCCACCTACAACCGTCATATCCCTTCCTGCATCCTTACATTCTCGCACTCTGACCACCCTTCGCATCGAGACTGAGAGCCATACAAAGTATCTGTCCTGATCTCTGGCTTCGCCGAGTACTCCACGACTATGTCGCTTTTCCGCCGGAGCTCAATGACCGTCCAAGCGACAAAAGACCAACCGGGACACTCCATCCTGCTCAACGGCTCAACCTCCTCCGGGTCCAAGCCCATTCCACCCCGCGAGCCCGAACACATCGAGGACAGCTCATCCGTCTTCGGCACCTCGTATGCCTCCAACGCTTCCGCCTCCATCAGCGATGCGGCCTCGATCGCCTCCGGCCCGTCATCTGCGTCAGGGTCGGCCTCGACCAAAGTATCCTTTGCGCCGTTGCCGACTGTCCCGGCCGAGATGAAGCGGCGCAATTCGATCACGCTCGGCGTGGCCGCTCGGAAGAATATGCTTGTCCAGCAGGGGACTGCGCCTCGGGCGGCTCCCAACGCCAGGCCACCGGGAGCGGGGGCTACGCGGGGGAGTGGGAATGTGAGGCAGGTGTATATGACGGACGAGGAGTGGGAGGCGTACAAGAAGCAGTACGAGGACAAGCATGCGTGAGTCTCAATCGCGGGCTGTGATATTGTTCTCGCATAGTCATGGGCGACTGAGAGGCACATGCTGATGCCAGCTCTGACGCAGTGGACCTGGGCGAGCTCGCAACGAAAGGAGCCAAGAACCTCTGGCGCAAGGTCCGCTCCGCCAGCACGTCCTCAGTCGGCTCAAACGCCTCAAGCACATCCACATCCACGGTCGACTCGTCCCTGGCCGCACCCTCCGCGGGCGACAGCTCCCTCACCGCTTCGTCGCCCCGCGGCTTCTTCAAGACGCGCAAGAGGGATGCATCCCCCGCAAGTCAGGCGCCAAAGCTCCCCGCGGGCGCAGACGAGCTGCCAACCGTGGAAGAAGAGGACAGGGAGAGATGGTCGCCCCCGGCTCCGCCTATAGACCTGGCCGCGGTGAACGGAGCGCTGGGCATAGACCGGACGGGGGAAGCTGGTGTGGCAGGCGCCGAGGCTGGCGATGTAGACCTGGCCGTGGCCGCTACAGGGCCCTCACGCGGGACGGGAGCCGTCAGGAGAGGCAGCTACGAGGAATGGTCACACTCGCATCCGGTCCATGCGGGCGTGCGTGCAGCCATGACGGCGGAGAAGCACGAGCACGAAGATGGATCTGGCGAGGCGACGCCCAGGCGCAGGGGCAGTCCACCGCCGCATGCGCTGCATCGGCTGGCCAGTCCGCCACCGAGGACCACGATCGTACCGGACGAAGAGGACGAAGAGGATACCGCGGAGGGTGAAGACGATGCGACCGAGGAGGAGGGAGTCTTCGACTCTGGAGCAGACGGCGAGGGAGAAGACCAGTCGAAGGCGGAAGACAGCAGGACCAGTCCTGCGCCAATTGCATCGACAGAGAGCTCGCCTACTGCTGTACGCCGTCGGGCAAGCGATTTCGCGATCAAGCGACATACAGATGAGCCGGCCCCATCCATTCTCGGCTTTGTGAAGCGATAGTCAGAAGGCCAGCTTCGAGATTGGCGGAACCTGGGCATCGGGCACGACTCTGTGCGCTCGAGGTAGAAGATCACGTATTCGCAGCGCAAAAATGTACGAGTGCATTGTGTTTCGTTGCATGCTTTGCTGTTTAATCCTTCATCTGCTTTTCTCTTCGCGCCGTCCTAGCTTGATTTCGTAGGCTCAGCTTGGCCTGCCCGCCGCTCAACTCTCTCACCGATCACGTCGCTCCTCGCTCGACAGCGTCATTCACTTGTTCCCGGCGGCCTTGAGGAAAGCAGCGCACGACGGCACGAGGACTTTGTTGAAGCTCTCCCGCTCAAGCCACACACCCCAGAATGCGCGGATCTTGGGTCCGAACTTCTTCGTCCCGATCTGCGCCTCGAGCTTGTCAAGTCCATCGGCCGTGGCCGTGCCGCCAGCGACGGTGATGAGCCGAGTGAGCCAAGAGATGAGGTGCAGGTCGGCGAGAGACTGCGCGTTAGCATATCATCGATGACGCAGTCCCTCGGCGCCTCCGTACACGCTTCACCAGGGTAAACCCAAGCTGCAGAGGGAACACTTACGATCTGGTCCCCGAGGACGTACGGCCCCGTGATCAACCCCTCGAGCTTCTCAAACGCCTTGGGGAGCTCCTCGCCCCAGACCTTCGTGCTCGCAGCGAAGAACGCCTTCTCCTTGTCCTCTCCCGCCTGCCCGTTGTATACGGTCCACAGCGCCTCGTTCGCCTGCGCCTTGTCCTCCAGGAACGGCACCAGCTTCTTCTCGAACGAGCCGCCCTTCTCGGCCGCGGCCTTTGCCTCAGCGATGTACCCCCGGATGCTTTCGCGTCGCGAGTTGAGGATCAAGCCCGGATGCGAGGCGGACTTGTGCTTGAGCTCCTCGGAGGACCGGGCGGACATGTTGAGGAAGTTGGGGTCGACTTCGGGGAGGTGGACGAGCTGGATGACTTGGTCGTTGGTGGCTTTGCCTGCGGATCAGTGCGTCCTCATACCATGGCGTTTCAAAACGGATGAAGCGCGGGATAGGAGAGAAGACAGCGTGGCTCGTGAGCTCACCTTCGATCGTAGCGGGGGCGAGGGCAGGTGCGGGCCGGTCAGACGTCGTGTTGTTGGATCCAGCCGAACGGGCCTGGTCGAGGAAATGGACGATAGACTGGTGTGAGCAGTGACCTACAGAGAAGGGACGCGGAACAGGCGAGGGCAGGATGACTTGTCGCGTCCACTCACCGTGGTGTCGCGCAGGGACCTGTACCGGGTGTCTACGTCCTCACCGGTGGTCTCATAAGTCGGCACGACCAATGTCGGGATAGTTCCTGGCTGTGAGAACCGGTGGTTCACGTGTGCGAAGCTCCGCACCATTGTAGTTGATTCTACCGTCAGCGTCGTCAGATAAGTCAGGGTCATGGGAAGCTCACTTGAGGTACGACGGCGCGAAGTTCTGCAGAGTCCATCAGCATACATGCCCACGCGCCCGCATAGCTGCATCGTTCAACGCACCTCTCCTTTGGCTGCTGGTCAGCCATCACCTCATCAGGCCTTGTACGTGAGACTCACTGATGTCCACGTGCTTGATCACGTACTCATCCTCCGAGTACCCCTTCTCAAGCAGGCACAGCTGAGGGACGGTCGACCAGACGGACGTGGGCCACCTGGGTTTCAGCGAACAAGCAGCCGGAAGCTGGCAAGTAGCGACCCACGTATAAAGGATGGCTCTGGGCAGAGTCGCGGCCGCGGGAGAGTCGGACATTGTTTGTGAACAGTGGAACAAGGTGAAGGTTGAAGGAGTGGACAGAGGGTTTCAATGAACTGCACAAGCTAATGAGCTGGCCAACGTAAGAGAGGGGTGTTAGGAACGAGCACGGGTGACTGGTCCACCCTGGATCGGTTCGTGAGCCGGATACCAAGTTACCACCCGGAGCATCCATGGCCCCATTATGGATTGGTCCCGTTTCAGTGACGTCACCTGACCATCCCATCGTACGCGAGGTTCTAGAGAGATCTGCTTTTCTTCCCGAGCGCTGGTGGCGCCGCTCTTCAGGTAGATCTATGGCAGACTCGGCTCAATGGCCCACCAACAGATGCGTGCTTGCAGCCATTCCGCCGACCAACATCCGCAGCTCAATCATCCAGTCGGGCTTGCACTTCTGAACGGCGCACATGAGGGCTCAGCCTTCCCTCGAAGTCCGCGCCGCTCGCGTGAGGGACATGCAGATCCAGGCGATCTCCAAACAACCGACTACCCGACTTGAGATCACTTGCCTGGCTGACGTATGGATCTTTGCGTCGGAATCGATCTCTTCACAAGCGATGCAGGCCCACGTCACGCGATCTCAGAATTGCGGCTTCATTAAGCTTGGCGCAGGCTCCGGCGCTTGTTCGAAAAAGCACGAGGGGGCGGCGGGAGCTGCGGAAGGAAGGGCGGCAGCGAAGACCCAGCAGCGTAAATTGGCGTTCACTTGTGTGCTTGGACAGTATAATATGACGGCTCGAGAATCGGATTCTCAAGCAGCAGTTGTCCAGACACGCGTCATCACCGTTGCCCGCAGAGACGATGAGCTCAGGCTCCGACTGCTCTGCTACGTCCTCCGACTGTTCCGAGGCCACGGCTGTTACCCTCAAGCCTCTTATCCTGTGCACCAGGACCGCAAGAGCGCCGAACCACTCGCGATCCGCCGCTTCAGTCTACAAGGAGCTATACTTTGACTTGACCTGCGGTAAGTTGCAGTGTCTCAACGACCTCGTCGACACGCGTAGCGCCATCGAATGGGGTGAGATCACCCGCAGCCTCCGTGGTCTAAAAGCGCGTCTCGGCACGGAAGAAGGCACTGAGGAGGGCATTCAAAAGCTGGCTAAGCTGAAAGATATCCTTTCCAGGGACACATACAGCGATAGGTCCCTTCACCACTTCCGTACCGCGATCGGCGAATTAGAGACCTTTTTAAGCTTGCAAGACGTCGATCGGGAGGAGTGAGTATTTCACTATGTCAGCCTCGCGCTTTGCTGACGAATATAACATTCCTGGAGAACGTGCTTGTCGATTACTGGCTGGCGATAACCCATTACGACTATGAGCCGGACCGGGATGGTCATAGTGTGGCTGTTCACCTCGCCGCGCGACGAGCGCTGGGCCGTGACATTGTGCGGGAGAACTTGGCGCAATCGGCGACCCAATGCAGCTGATTGATACATAAACATCAGTATGCACTGATCATGGTGTCTCGGCCCGCCTGCCTCTTCATGCAACGTCTACGGCACGAGATCGTGGTTGATGACATCGTCCAATATCTTTTCCCCCATTAATGACCACCCGCAGACCCCGGCCCCACCTCTCCTTGAATGCATGTCAGAGTCGAGACCCTGCCCGACCTGTCAGAGTCGAGACTCTGCCCGACCT
>CAUG01000235.1:0-34116 GCA_000442785.1 Papiliotrema flavescens NRRL Y-50378
CAGTAGCTATTACTCGGTACCCAAGTCACGGCGGGTAGTTCGGGAGCGTAGTCCCGTGATTCGGAACGTCCCGTCGACGGGTAGCGGGACTGGTCCCGTAGGCATACGCACTTGCACGTAGTCTAGATAGGTATGTTGCGATAAGCCGCGAGTGATGCGCCCTGTGGTCGGAAGTGACTCTCCGTAGGCTAGATCATGACAATATCTAGTGAGCCAACTCTGAGGTCTTTCTTGGCGTGTCCGGCCATTCGACATTGCAGATCATTTTGCGGCTACACTTGTGGTACAGGTCACGTCCAAGTCGCGTTGCTTCGGCCATGCGGCGCGCAAGCTTGTCAGATCCCTCATACGCAACGTGGTCCTCTGAAATGTACGTGAGACACAAAGCAGTCAATATACGGCAATGTCTACTGGAGGCGCGCGAAGCTACAGTCTGACTGGCAGATTGTGAAAGCGCTTGGTGTTGGAGGCAGCAGGACTGAGATGAGCTAGCGCCTGAAACGACGAGCGGGCCCTGATCAAATGAAGGGAGGAAGGCTTGGAAGTCGCCCCACAATGGGTGCTCAATGACTCTTGGGTGGTGCACGAAGCACAGGCACGCACGCTATGAATGGCGCGAAGCCCGGGGTGCAGGTTGAGCTTATGCGGTCTGCTCTTAGCTACTCCTCATATGCATGACATCCGCGTCTGAATTCATGGGAATGACACTCGGTACAAGCGACGACCGTCTTGACACCGTGCGGGACACGATCGCCCAGTTTCGCGATCCCGAGGGCACTGAGAGGGTGGTGCTTGGGAAGCCCGAGCATGGCGCTACGGGAGGCGCCTATGACGGCAGAGAAGTCCCCGTCTGGTTTACTTGGTTCAAGGTGATCTCACAAGACGGCAGGGTGCATTTCGAGAACAGAGGCAGAGCTGGAGCGACTACTGAAGCCGACAGGAGCTTTGCGGGCAGCTGGATGCAACGCTACTACTCGCCTTACGAGAAAAACCTCCTGGCGTGCGGCCCTGACCTCAGCTGGATCAAGAGCATGGCGCTCGATCGCGTCGGGACACCCTCAGGGGGCGGAGTTTCAAGCGAAGATGCCACCCTCACCGAGCTCAAGGTGGACTGGCTTTACGGTGTCGTGGCGTTCGTCGCCCGATACGAGCCCACTGTGAATCGTGGGATTGTGCCGGACAAGTCGCGTCAAGTGACGGGAGAAGTATCCCAAAGAAGCCGTCCTTGGATCCGCCTTGACGGAAGCAAAGACGACTACCACGGCTCCTATACGGAGGCGAACAAGTGGCAAAGTACGAGCCGTTCGCCTTTAAGTGCCAACTTGAGCTGGATGGACCACATCGTGCACACCGACGTGGACTTTCCCCTTCAAGAACTGACGCTCACATGGGACAGATCGAAAGGGGTCGCTGAGTACACTGCGGTGTACCACCATTGTCTGCCGGACAGCGGATGCGCAGGCGCTGGCTCGCAAGGGCGCTGCTCGATGTCCCGCAAGCTGATTGGGCAAGTGCAGAAAGATTGAGCACTGGGCACGCTGTTTACGCGTATGCATGCAGGTATGGCGATGTCCTCTTGAGATACCTGTATGGAGTCTGCAGATGTGAACCCTTGTCATTGATATTCCAAGCCGCATGACGCGTGTGGCGGAAGCACCTCGCATCGACATGCAGGCAGGCTGAGAGATTGAGCCCTGTCGAAATCTTGCCCCGATTGCGGTCGTGTGCAAGCCAACACGCTCACGTAATCTTTGTTCAGTTGTGATACACTCGTGAGGCCCCAGTATGGCCTGTAGCCGTTCTCATTCTGCAGCGATCCCAGGCGCAAGCTAGACACCTTGCGCTTTCCAGCTTGCACAAAGTCCGTATGGCATTTGCGCAAAGGTTCCTTGCCGCTGCGCAGGGACCATTTGACCATTGCGTGTGAGTCCAAGCCTTGAAGGGAGCTATACTTTGATCTGATTGGCCCACCTGACGCATGCTTCGACCGGGTACATGTGCACCCATGTCTGGACTAACCTCGGTGGACTCCTCAGGTCAGCCACAATACCAAGCTGTGCCACATCGTTAGGCCGTTTCGGCGTTGTCAGAGCCGTGCTGAGAAAGGAGTGACTCTCAAAAAAGGTGTGGAAGGAGCAGCGTACAACTTATCAAGAGAGGCCGAACCGCCTTGGCGAGGGCACCAATTCCTGTCAATTTACCACTCGCGCAGCTGTCGGGCTCGCAGAATCGCTATGCTTGTTGACCGCTCCGGCGCCTTCACTCTGGGCGCCTTCACGACAGGTCATGGGACTGTAAAGATCACGCAGATGTGGAAACAAGAGTCAGTCCCCAACGGGGGACGGCAATGGACTGTGGAAGCATGGATCAGGGGCACCAACGACACCTATTCGGAATGGAAGATTGTGAGGGGGTCGGAACAGGCGGGCCAGCCGTTCTTGGATGAAGAATCTCTCGGGACCGTGAAGCTCGAGGGAGAAGAAGAAGCTTCGGCCCATTACAAAGCTCGGTTCCAGGCGAGCAGACCAGGCCAACCATGAGTCCATACCTGATAGCGCCTCTTGGCTGCTTGGAGGCGAGGGACACCTCGAAGGTCAGTTTTGTGCTAGCGGTCTAGACGGCGAAGTTTGACAGGCGAGTATCTTGTGTGATGATGCATGAGATGGAGCAGCGTCGCATGGTATCCACGGCTACCAGCGAAGGTCACCGAGGATAAGTAGGACGAAGCGAAGCCCCTCCATTCGGTTCATTTGGACGGACAAGCAACTATCTTTCAACGGGTTTCAACGAGAACCGGGCTCATGCTCTCCACCCCTTATATCCCCATCGAGGGCGAAAGTCGGTGTTCACAACGGCAACGCTCTTCTCATTTTCCCGTAGGACCTGCCACACGCTCAAGTGGTCGCGGCGATACTAGTCTTTCTACGTTCACAACGGACGGCACAGCGTGGGAGTTGCCCACGTGGTGCCATGAAGGGAGGCTGCAGGAAGGCACCTTCTCGAGACTATCTGCAGTACGGTTATTAAAGTCGGTGTCCCCCCTGATTCTACACCATACTGCTCAGATACACAGTGAGCATGGACGCTTTCCAGAAGGAGACGATCTCACTCGAGGAGAGTCATGACGGTTACGACTTTGAGTTTCAACGCACGACGTACAAGGACTCTGAAGGCAACCTTGTCGCCGTCGACCTGCGGGGCAAAGCATTCACTGGTTCGGTTCCGGGCGAAACCTTGCGAAAGCTCACGCACCCCGATCACGTGAAGCTTGGAAAGGATCCGGCCTATGGAAGCAGCAAGTCCCATGGGGGAGTATACACGTTCAGGAGAGTCTTCGCGGATCGACCTGGACTCGCAGCTGAGATCGTTGGGGCCGGGGAAGCGCAGAAAGGCTTCAGCTTCTCTAAGACATCGGGTGGAATGGTAGAGCTTTTCAAGGACCTCATTCGCTCCGTCCGTAAAGAGTCTGCAGGTTTCAGCAGCTTCATGGGACCATCGGTCGTGAGTGGAAACATTGCGGTCGGCCCCGGGAGCAGTTCTCGAACCATCACCGACGCGCCTGCCGGTGGGATCCCGGCGTTCGAGGGCAAGCTTGATGATGGCGGTCAGTCCGGATACAACGAGTGGGAGACCGACAGCGGTGAGTTCAACAAGACCTCCGAGAAGGCGTCCGACAAGGCGTCCGACAAGGCTTCCGCCAAGGCCTCCGACAAGGCCTCCGACAAGGCCAACGACGAAGGCTTCTCTGACGACATCTGAGTGTTGTTTGATCGAGAGACTGATCGAGCAGATGACAGTCATGTTGGTTTCAGTTACCCGTGGTCATACCGAGGATGAAGATGTGAATAGAGAGAGGTTTCGAAATGTATGCAGTGACTTACAGATGCAGTGGTCGCTCTCTGTAGCTCCGCGTCGTCATCTGATTCATTCCTATCATTTCCACCATGTGTATATCTCGAAAGCTCCAAGCTTCCGCGTCAAAGCTGCTTAGCGAGTCGAGCTTTTGGAGATTGAGCATATTGGCTTCGCGTCCGCTCGAGACCTAGACTGAAGCGCAACCCAGTCCTGCGCAGCTCAATCCTTTGTCTCCCCACATGCGGCCTACCAGTCCTTTGAAACAACCCCAGAATGTGAACAAAGCCCATCCTAATGGGGGCACAAAGATGACCATTATCGCGTTGGCCGCCAGGAGGTTGGCGGTGGTTGAAGTGCTCGCCGACGACGCGTACGCTGCGATCTCGCCGAAGAAGTACATCATCCCGACGAACGTAGCGGTGATGACGACTGCGCCGGCCAGTCTTAGTACCTTGGCCATTGTCTTGTTGGCCCTAAGGCTTGGACGAACGCGATTTTGGCCCCAGTGCGAGCGCGACTGTCGTGGGTGCAGTAGCGCGTACAGACCAAGGGCTAGCGCGGGCATCGTGGATCCGAGGATCATTGCGACCGCGGCGAACGCTGTCGTTGGCGATACCCCCTCGAGGGCGCTGGCGAGGGCTGCTGAGGTTACGGCGACATCGGGAAGATCGGAAAATGAAGTGGACGAGCCGGTGCCGAGCATGTACGCGAAAGACATCCCCTGGCGGATGAGAAGAACGGTCAGGACCACTTGCACGAGGAACATGCCGAGACGCAGATATGTCCGCCATGTCGCGCGGCGGAGGAGACTTGTCGGTCCATGTAGCCTGGCGCCCATCAGCAGCGGCGTGAACAGGGTTGTGACCGCCAGGCAAGCAACGAAAGCCGCTTTTGTCGAGCGGATCGGATGGCGCCACCATGCGTCCGGGTTTGGCGTCCGGGTGCTATCGGCTCTGCTGACGGCGCACGAAAGCATCAAGCCGGTCAAGAGCACCGAGACGAAGATAAAGGCGTTGACGATGAAGAACAGGCCGGTTGTACTTAGCGACTCGGTGCTCAGTAAATCGGACGCCACAGCGGAGGTGATCTCGAGATCGGCATCGAGACCACGTTTGACGGGAAAAGGGACAGCGGATGAGCCGGTCGACAGGATCACCAAATTGGCGAGCTGACGGGAACCAAACACCCATACCAGGACCGCTGCGAATGTGAGCAAGCTGAACAACGGGGACCGACGGGCGATGTGCGCGACTTTGCGAGTAAGACCCCATGCCATTCTTGTCAGGCCAGGATGATCTTCTCTGGACCCGCTTTTTGACTCCTCGGCGGTCTGATTCTTGGTTCGCTCTGCTTCATCGCGCTTCTTGCGGCGTTCCCGTTCATCACGACGCGCGGCGGAGTTTTCGCTGTCCCTCGCTTCGTGGCCAAATTCTGTCGGGGCCTCGTTCATCCCCTCCTGCGCGTCCTTTCGTCGTCCACGGTCGCCTTTCGGGTCAGACTTCGGATCGGAGTTGCTCAGGGGTACGTCTTCAAAGACACCTTGATCTGGGTCGGTATCAGGCGCCTTAGGTGTCTCCGACTCGTCCGCCTGGGGGGCCTGACTGCCATCCTGGTCCGCCTTGTGGCTCTCACTGCCGTCCGCTGACCCATCCAGTGCATCCTCGAGCCGAGATTTCGCTGCATCGAGTACTGCGTCCTTGGCCGTGTCGCCCAGACTGTCCAGCACCTCTTGACCTTTGCGCGGCGGCTGATCAGACCCGTCCTCCTCCAAGTTCTGCTTCTGCTTCTTCTTGCGTTTCTTGCCTGACGTATCGCTGGCTTCTTGGGCGTTTGTCTGGGCCGCTTCGTGCTCGACCGAGTCTCCCTCTTGTAGCTTGGCCGTCCCATCCAGATTGTCTTCAGTCGTCTCTTCACGTTCTTTCCGGCCCTTCGTCTTCTTCTCCTTCTTCTTCTTCTTCTTCGTCTTCCTGTCCTTCTCGTCCCTGCTGCCATGATTCGCCACGAAGCCATCAGTCTCCCCTCCGATCGGGATCCCGTTCGCGTCGACTTTCGGCTTCTCACCAGCTTTCACTATGTCGCCCTCGACTCCGCTGGGCGAGGCTTCCGCCGCGAGATCACGCGCCGCCTCCACGTCTTTGTCGTCCTCCCGGTTTGCATTTCCCCGGTCGAACCGTGCCTGAGCTTGTTCTTTTTCTTGACTGGCCTGGTCGACCTCGTCTTTAGCGTTGCTGGGTTCTTCACGGCCTGTCTTTCCTCCGATTTGCTCTACCTCGACGCGGTTCACTTCAAGCGGGGTCTGTTCCGGCACTATCCCATTCAGCTGCTCGGCTTTGGCATTGGCGCTAGCGCTAGTCTTGTTCTTCAACAACACATCGGCTTCGTGGGAAGAGAAACGAGCATTGTCCTGATCTGCGGTCAGCGACAATACTCGGCACAAGATTCACCTTCTTCGTCTACGACAGTCTCGGCATCGCTGTCTGTAATCAGTGAAGTGTGACCTGCCACTCGACCCGACTCACCAACACCAGCCGTATCGCGGCCTCCCTTGCCATCCTTGCCTTTTTCCGTTTCGGCGGCGAGACGCCGGCGCTCGGCCATCTTCATTCCCTCCCTCGCACTCGCGGCGTCGGAGCCCGTCAGAGGCGTCTTGTGCTGCTTTCGGAATTGTTCGATGACAGGCCCCATCTCTTTGACGAACGCTCTGCCTTGCTCTTGCTCGTCTTGCTTCCGCAACTCCCCCTGCTCCCTGTCAAACTTCTCGCGACCTTCCTCCGTCATCCACTCCCTCGGTAGCACCTCGCCTCTCTCGGGCGGCTCGTCAGACACCGGAGAGCTTTCTGCCGGGGTCTCTGGTCTCTCCTCGCGTCGTGTAAGAGGTTTAGACTCGGACGACTGCGGTGTGTCTTTGTGATGCGACGAACGACTGGGCTTGGCATCGTTGCGTGGCCTGGAATGCTTAGGATCCTCCGAACGTGCCGCTGCGTGGTTTACACCGCGAGGTGACGACTCCGACTCGCTTTGGTCCTTACCGGCTGGTCCACTGCCTTCGCCATCGGAGATCTCGTCGTTCGTCAGGTTGCGCTTCGATTTCACTGGAAGCTCTGCCGCCGGCTCGCCCCGCTCAAAGCGTTTCTGTGCCGCTTTCTCCTCCTCGCGTGAACGCACACGAGATACATTCTCTTCGGCCAAAGTCGCGTCGTTCACGTCTGTTTCGAGTGAATCAACGCCGACTCTAGCCACTGGAATTAAAGCGGGATTCGGGCGGATATCGTCAATTTGCGCCTGTTTGGAGGTCGCTGTCGGCAGCACAGGTCGCGCCGCAGCTGCTCCATCAGCTCTAAATGAGCATTGATACTTGGCAGACGATATAAACAAGGGCTCGTGAGCTTACTCTGTTTTCCTGCATCCTCATCAAGTTCGCTGTCCACCTCCGTGTCGGCCTCGCTGTCTGAGATTAGCTATGAGGCGATTCGGGAATGATCCGCTCACCGGCATCCGCCCACGGTCGCTTCACCTCGGCGTCTCGTTGCTGAACGTCCTCAGGCCAAGACCGCCGATCGCTCTCCGGCGGTGCGTCAAATTGCTGCTCCTTGCGCCGTAGCGCTTCCAGCTCTTCTCGGCGTACATCCGCCCGAATGTTCCCGGTCGGATCAATCTCGTCAAGAGCGTTGCGTCGACGCTCTGGCGCACTCCCCGGTGCCCCCCGGTCCCAGCGCCCCTGTGCAGGTAGCTCGGGCGTCGTCACCTCGGGTACAGGTGCCGGCGTTTCGGGAGGTGCTGCTTTGTCGGAAGGTGGACGTGCTGGCTGGTCGAAAGATGGACGTGCGGCCTTATCGGACGGTGCCGGACCATCCGGTGAAGCAGGTCTCGAATTGGCAGGCGGGTCACGTTGTGGCTGATTGTCCGCTCCGGGCGGCCTGTTGGGTCGACGTTCTTCCATCTCTCGATCCCGCTGCTGCTCGACCCTTCTCTTCTCGCTGGCAAGCTCCTCGGGCGTGAGCTCCAGCTCCGAGACCGGTCGAGGAGTGTCACGGAACGGCGTTGGAGTTGTAGGAATCGCGGGAGTGGCTTCTCCCCCTGGCACCGAGGCATGCTGCAGTGGGGTAGGTGGCACGGAAGTAGTGTCGTCGCCGGGTTGTATCTCCGGTATGACGTGCCCGTTGTTTCCTCTGTCGTTGAAGAAGCTGTCTTCCGAATCGTAAGCGGACTCGTAACCCACTTCAGGCTCCCCGGCCTCGTGATCGGATTCTGCGCGTAAGCAGTTGACGGCTACCTCGGCGCACAACACTAACCTGCTTCGGCCTGGCGTCTCTCCTCTCGGAGTCTCCTGATGAACTCGGGCGTGTTTGGGCGAGCGACCGCTTGCCCCGGCAGCCGCTTGTGACCCCTCTCGTGGTCTGAGGTAGTGGTGTCGTCCGCCTGGTCGGAGGCGTCGTTGCTGCCGGGCGCCGAGCCGCCTCCTTTGACGCGGTTCTTTCTCGTTGGCTTCGCCTTGCCATCTTTCTCCTTGGAGGTGGCACCATCGACACTCTCCCCCTCGGACCCCTCCGACTCCGCGCCCGCTGCCTCACGTTCACGCTTTACCCTCATTGCTTCCGCCTTCGCCTTACGCTGCTTCGGCGTGAGGTCGGCGTCTTCGTCCCGTCCTTCATCCGCTTCGGAACCATCGGGATCTGTACCGACTTGATCACCATTCCCTTTGCCCTTGCGAGCTTTGCTGAACCGACCTTCGAGAGACTCAGTGTTTCCGCCGAGGTCGAACTCATCTTCTGGCTGACCGTTGACCTGGTCTCGCTCCGCACCGCGGGCCTTTGACCCGCCGCGAGAGTTTGCCTCAGCCTGTTCGGCTTGATACTGCTGTAGGCGGCGTCGAAAGTCCTCGGGGTGCTCGTTCGGCATTGGAACAGGTGGCATGGGTGTGACTCGTTCGTCTCGCGGCCTCGGCAGTGCTCCGTGCTCGGGCGGTCGCGAGTTGTAGTCGGCCCAATCTTCTTGGCCCGCTTGGTTCCGGCCATTCGCATGAGGTCGTTCTCCTCCACGAGCTCGCTCCGGCGGTACATTGCGGACTCTCGAAGGCGTACTGTCTTCTCCTCCGTCGCCGTCGTCGTCGGCGTACACTGGGCGCTTCGCCTTTGGTCGTTCGCGGCCACCCGCGGGAACTCGCTCGTCGTCGACTTCTCGCTCAACCCCACGCCGTGTGTTTGTGGGTTTAGCCTTGATGTCGTCGCCCGAGTCCTCGACCTCTTCGGTCGCGCCATTCGCATTTTTGACCCTTTTCTTCGTCTTTTTCCCCACGGCGACATCCTCGGACTCGGACTCGCTCACCGCATCCTTGCCGATTTTGGTCTTCTTCTTCGTCTTGGCCGACTTGGGCTTAGTGGGATCCTCATCTTCCGACTCGCTCGCACCCTCCTCGACCACCTTGGCCTTCTTCTTGGTCGTCATGGCCTTTGGCCTGTCCTTTCCCTCACCAGCCTCAAGTGCTGACAATCTGGACTCCAATCCGGCTACAACGTCATCCTTGTCCTCGGCCTTGGCCTTTTTGATCTTCTTCTTCAGGTCGACCTTCTTCTTCTCGTTTTCAATCTCAACCTCGCTCTCCTCTTCATCCCCGTCGCTCACAGCAACCTTTTTCTTCTCTTTCTTTTTCTTCGCCTTTTTCTCTTTGACTGTGACAATTTGCTCCTTCCCGTCTTTGTCCTTGACTTTGACCTTTTTCTCCTCGTACTCGCTTTCTTCACCGGGTGAATCCTCCCCGTCAGGCAAGACCTTGCGTTTTGCCTTGTCCTTGTCCTTCTCTTTCTCTTTCGTCTTCTCCTTGTCCTTTTCCTTCTCCTCTTTCTCCTTGCCCTTCTCCTTGTTCTTGACGTTCTCTTTCTCGGCCGCCGCCAACGCCTCATCTTCCTTCTCCGCCTCAATCAGCTTCAACCTCGCCTTCTCCGCCTCGTCCAGCGTCGCCTGCAACCTTTTCTGCAGCTCCTTCAACTCCTTCTCCACCGCAAGTTCCTCTGGCGTCTTATTCTTTCCAAGCCCCGCCGCTTTGCGCTTCTCCCGCTCCTTCTGCTTCACCTTCCTTCGCTCCTCCAGCTCTTTCAGTAGCCGATCCGCGTTCCTCTGCGCTTCGTCTAGGATCTTCCGTAGCCCTGTCACGGTACTGGTATTCTTGACTTTCTGCTTCTCCTTTGCCTTCTCCGCCTCTTTCCGCAGCGCCTCCGCTTTCTCTGACTCGGTCACCTCGGGCTTGGCAGACACTGGCGATTTGGGCTTGTCGGTGGGAACAGCTTCTGGAACTTCTTGCTCGCCGACATTGCGCGCTGCAAGCTCTTCGCCCTGCCCTCAGCTGACTGCCTGATAGCGATCACTTACCGAAACCAACGGTGACAACGGTCTGAGGTGTTCGGGCTTGACGAACGATGAGTCCGGTAGCTTCACGCGCCACACACCCTGTGGTCAATTCCCAGACCCGGACATCCAGCTGCGTTCACTCACAACAGGCGAGCCTGGCTGGACCCCCGGAGGAAGAGGCGCCGCAAAGTCCTCTGGGTTGATGCCCGAGACCGCCGGCAGCGGGCGGCCATGCTCGTCTAGCCCTAGCTCATATGGGCGGTATTGGAACCTGACACGCCCAGGTGGCGCGCTAGGCGGGACACCCCGCAAGATGCCTCTGGGCACAGGATAGTCGTTGGGACGAGCAGAAACAGGAGAAACGGGTGAAGGAGGCACATCGCCCACTGGCCGCGTTTGTCCCCGCTGGGATTGGCCCCGCTGGTCGTCCACGATCACTCTGTGATTTTGACCCGGTTCAAAGTTGATATTCGCGCTGCGGCCAGGACCCAAATTGACGGTAGCGTGATCACCGGGTGCAGGGTCGTTGATGGGTTGTCCGTAATCTCCACCCGGCCCACGCCCGCCTCCGCCGGGAGGATCCCCTCGAGGTCCACGGTCGTCAGGCGATCGATCACGGGGATCACGGGGGTCGCGCGGTTCATCACGCGGAGGGGGTGTCCCGCTTCCAGCAGGCTGAACATCGGGCCCAGGGCTCGACTCGCTCGGTTCAGGCGTTCCAGGTGGTGTCTGCCCGGAGCGGTCACTACGACTTCGTGATGAAGGGTCTCTCCCACCGCTGTCCTGGCCTCCGTTGCTGCCACTAGGGAGCCAGCCCTTGAGGTGGAAGACCGACAAGAGCAAGACGGCAAGGAGGATGCCGACGAGTGTGACGGCCTCCCAGAACGCCTTGTTGGGCGGCGTGCTCGGCTGCATCGCGGACCGCAGCGGATTTCGGGGCGAGAAACACAGAGACGGCGCCGCAGATAGCACTGCTGAAGTCCGTCTCCTAGCCTAGGAGCGATCGCACTGTGACTTGCATGGACCTGGGGGCTGGGCATCAGATGTTCCAAGGATCCAGACCGGGGACATGTCGAAAGGAATAATCCGTTTCGACGGGGGATTCAAGGCGAAAGGAGCAGTCTCCCTCATACAGTGCAGCTGTATTGAATTGACACGGAGACAAGCTCGCGTCCGCTACTGCGTAGATACGGGGGAGTGATGCATAGCGCGCGTACGGCTATCATGGTCAAGATGACAGCAGAGCAGGCCATCAAAATCATGATCGCTCCTCGTGACGATGCTGCGCGGCCGGCAACCGCCGAAGCTGCCTCCTGCTCTTGCCACTCAGCTGTGGCGGGGACCGTTGCATGCATCAGGGGTCTGACTGTCCGCGAGACAGCACAGGCCCAGAAATAACGCACCAGCGGCCTTGCATGGCCGACCTGTCTAAGCGTTGGCGAAAGTCACGAATCACCCGACCCGGTGGAGTGGTTGCCTGGTGAGCACTGCCACAGCTGTGAGGCCAGGCAGTCCCTCAGAATCCTCAACTTTCGGCGATGGATCGGAAGAGCTCAGACTGCGGCACGAGATCTCGTATCGTGCTGATAGTCTGTACGCTCCATCAAAGCCTGCATACTTGCTCAGCCAATTGTGCTCGACAACCTACAAAATACTTCCCTCTGGCCCGCTGATCTTCAAGAGCTTGAAACTCTCCTTCGCAACCTCGTACATCTCCTCCAACTTTTCATCCCGCTCCTTCCCCTCCGTATCTCTCCTCTTGCAGCCTTTGCTCGCCTCATTCCCCACCCCCGCTGTGGAGAGATCCCCACACCCATGCCAGACCGGCTCCCACTCGCCCTCGTGGCCGAAAGGGCGATCACGGGACAATAGACGCGTCGCAATGAACGCGATGACGTTCCCGGGTGTATTGGGATGGAGCAGTGCGAGGTGTCGAGTGAGCGGGTAATGGAGCGAAGAGGGGCCGTCGAAGTACCCCTTGGGGCCTTCGAATGGGGGTGAAGGGGGAATGGGGATCGAGCGGGCGAGGGTGGTCGGTCTGACGGCGGCAGGGCTGGGCTGAGGGATCGGCTGAGGCTTGGTGGCTGAGCTGGAGGACGCCTCGGCCGGGGTGAGAGGCGGGGTGAGCGGGTAGTGCAGCGTTGCGGGGGTGATGGTGATGACGGGTGGCAAGGTCAGGCCCGCGTCAGCTTGGAGTCTGTCAGTGGGAGAGATCGGGGAGATGGGCGTGAGCGGAAAGATGGGCGAGATGGGCGACATGTAGTCAAGCAGAGTATTGGATGATTGGTGAGGCAGGTTGTGTAGGTGTGAGCTGGGTCGGCGAGCAGGTTCGAAGGGGGATCGCAACGGGTGATCAGCGCTATATCGTGTGCGAGCGCCGTCTCGTCCTTTCACATGCCGCCCCACCGCACAGTCCACGTTACGCATCAGTACAGCGCAGCAACATCAGCAATGCACAAAAGATCCAGGTGGTGAGAAGTCGTTTTACATCTTGTACTTGTCATCCCACGCGCATCTCCAGCACTTTCGACACACTCCACCGAGTGTCGTCCTTAGTCGAGCCCCCTCCCTCCACGCGCGTCCCTTGATCCCGTGCGACACGCGATACAGCGCCAACTCATATCTCCGGTCAATCCTGCGCTCGCAGTCCCGCGAGCTGCGATATGGACCAGCCGACGTGTGTGCCTAAGCCGCACCGAGAGATCGGCCCATGAACCTTGGCTTAAGCGTAGGTCTCGCAGCTACGGACACGCCAGCTTACCGCCGCTTCTGGAAGCTCATCCACCATTTGCTAGGTTTCGTCGCTCGTGGTCCCAGCTGACCCGTGGGCTCGCCATCGGAGCCGAGAACATGCTCGGCCGGGTACAGCCTGTCCGCGAGTCTAATTGCGAGCTCGGAGCGCGTTTGCGTAAGGTACGACCGCAGCGCGTCTGCTGTGAGCTCCAGCCATCAACGCTGTATTGCAGCGATCAAGAGGCATTTCACTCACCGGCATCGAGCTTGGACGCAGGCGGGTGGTACAGGCTGTTCAGGGGGAATCCGGCATCACCGGGCAAGGCGAACGAATCGACCGCGAGCGTCGAGAGCTGCTTGGTTGCTTCCTGGTAAGATGGCGAGGGGCGGCCCGCGGTGGGCGCGAGCTTGGTCAGGCATTCGGAGATGAAGAGGATTAGGTAGATCATGAGCCGGTCGGCGGGGCCTGGAGTGAGTGCTATCCTCGAGGCGCGACATCTCTAGAAAGCCCCTCTCTCCGCCAATGAGCCACTCCATCTGCCTCTCCGCGTGGTACATTCGGATGCGGCCCAAGCTTCTGTCTCTCATAAAGCTGGTACTGGGCTCACCTTTGATCTCAAAGTTACGGAAAAGACAGTTTGCACGGAACCTGCCATGAGTTCATTTCCAACGATAGACATCGGCCAGCTCACAGGTCCAAGCTCTCCTCGATGATGTCCGGTTGAGAAGGGTCCGCTGGTGTAAGCACATCTACGACCTCGTCACAGCTCGCGTAAAGCACGCTGCCGCCCACTCACCAGCAATCGGCGCCGGCCCTCTTATCTTGGTGTTGATAGGCAACAGGGCGGTGTTGCCGACCTGTCGGACCGACGGGTCGTCGTTGAAGGAAGAGTGGTATGCCTGATGAGTGAGCTCAAGCTCCCAACTCCAGGATCTGCGCTGCAGCCAGCTCCGGATGCACTCACGGGCATGATTGTTGATGGTACAGACACCGCCGACGACGACGAGTACAAGAGCAGTGATGACGCACAGCCGGCCGTTGACCGCGCACCTGTACCATCCGCGGAAGCTTAAATACGCCTCCCCATAAACCTCCACCCCGCCGTCCGCGACGCGTCCAGTCACCTCTACCAACATTTCACGTCATGTCACTGCACACATCTCCACCATGCCGTCCAACCACAACCTCACCGCCGTCGTCGCAGCGACCAAGTCGAATGGGATTGGGCTGAACGGCACCCTGCCATGGCGTCTCCCGAACGAGATGAAGTACTTTGCCCGAGGTGCGTTCAATTGAGCTCGTGGCGTCCGCGTCCAACTACCAGGCAGTCACGACGGGCCAGCCGTCCTCATCGTCCCGCAACGCAGTGATCATGGGCCGTAAGACGTGGGAGAGCATACCGCCCAAGTTCCGCCCGCTGAAGGACCGGCGCAACCTCGTCATCTCCCGGTCAAAGCTTGAGCTGTGCGCTGCCTTTTGTGAGGTAGAAGATCGGCACTGACGACAGGACCGAGCCGCTGACGTCGGGCCATACCTCCCTCGAAGACGCCGTGGCATCGGCCCAGACGGACGAAGCGACCGACCGGGCATTCCTCATCGGCGGCGCACAGCTGTACAACCTCGCGCTGCAGGCGAAGCCGCCGCTCGTCGACCGCGTGCTGCTCACGCGCGTGTTGTCGGATTTCGAGTGCGACACGTTCTTGCATGATTTCTCGGCGCAGACGGAGGTGTGGAGGCTCGCGAACCACGTGGAGCTGTGCGAGTGGGTCGGATGGGACGTGCCGGAGGGGGAGGTCGAGGAGAAGGGCGTCAAGTACAGGTACGAGATGTGGGTGAGGCGGTAGGCGTGAGGAAGGGGATTGTACGGGACGAAGACCGAAGCTACAGGCAGACGGACATCACATGGCCCATTGTCCGTACCTGCACGATGCATAGCGTCGCAAAGAAAGAGATCCACGCAAACAGGTCAGATGATTCATGCAGATCGTAGCGTTCCATGCAAGTGTGTCCCTCCCAGCCCCGCCTCGAACGCTGTCTCTCTCCCGTTTGAATTCTCGTCTACTTCCGCGAACCACACTCCACCCGTGCGGTCTCCGTGAACCTGGCCATGCACAATATCATCCTCGCGTCTAGTTGTTGTACATCTGCAGATCAGCAAGCCGTCACATCCACGCGCATTTCCTGCTCCACGACCAAGCTCACGTTCCAGCTGTCACGCCAGTGCAGTCCCCAATGATCGTTGATCGGCCCATGCACACCCAGCGCGAGGTCCTTGAACCACCAGAACTGCCCAACCACAGCCAGCGTCCAGATCACAAACCAGACGAGCTGTGTGCGGGGCGATCGGCGCGCGCTAAAGAAGAACAAGTCGAGGAGGTGTCCGAAGACCAGCACCGCGAACCATAGCGTTGGGAGCTGGCGTCAATGCGCAACCTCTTCACTCGAACCAGCCAACTCACATAGTGGTGGAGGTAAGTCACCCGGCCCATGATCAAGAACGGCACTACTGTCAACCCAATCCTCAAAATCTTGATCGGTGCGCGACTCACAAAAATGCAGTGCCCAACCACCAAACGCCATCTTGCCAACCCACAGCCACTGCTCCCACTCGCCCTCCTTCCAATCGCGGTACTGCCTCTGCATGCGCGCGACATACCACAGCACGACCGCGATACCCACGCCGAGCGCAATCGTCGAGCCCCACCAGATGATCGGCGTACCGAGGAGGTAGAACTTGATCTGCCCGTCCCCCCATCCGCACATCCTCAGGCCGAGCTTGAGGAAGGGCCAATCGAGCGGCTTCGACGCAAGGATGTCCTCCTTGTCTGGGTCCGGCACGAGCGCATTGTTCGACGTCCACATGGCGACGTTGAGGTGGATGAAGTCGCGCCAGAAGGGTGAGCGGTACAGCTTTGCGTTGCCCGCGGGCACTGAGGGTCAGTCTGGCCTACAACAACCCGATCCCGCAACGTACAGCGCTCGTTCCAGTGCGACTCGACGTTCCAGTATGTATGCACGTCGCTCGGGTTGTTCTCCTTCGTGCACGACACTTCGACCTGCTTGAAGCCCCACTGCGGAAGGACGGCGTTTGCCGCGCGGAGGTAACAGTTGAGTTCGGTGTGTCGGAATCGCATGCGCGTAGTCAACGAGTGGATCCTCCCGTCCGCGGCATCGCGCTTGGACCGATGCGTGTCGTCGACGACCTCAACTTGCCAGTGGTCATTCTCATCTCCAATCGTGATGTTGCCGTAGCCCGCCACTTCCCAGTTCTCCTTCGTCACCGGCGCAGCGATTGTGTGCGAGTGCAAATTCCTGCCCGTCGATGCGTGGACCAGCCGCATAACATCGCCGTTTTGCAAGTACCGGATCGGACCGTCCGGGTCGACCGGGTCCTCCCGCCATTTAGGCGTGATGACCCAGTGGTTGTTGTCGTCTTTGTAGTGGTAGCAAGTCACTTGCTGCTGCTCTGACCCGACCGGGTAGGTCTGGACGTGCGAGTGCAAGAGTCCACCGCCGTAGCCGTAGTTCTTGAGCGTGAGCTTTGAGCCGAACGCGACCTCCAAAGGCGACTCGGCAAAGTCGTTTCCCCGGAGGTGTGCCTGGAACAGAGACGACATCTGCGCATCCCCCGGTCCAGAGCGGTTCAGGATGAGGAAGTGGATCTTGAAGCAGGCGGCGTAGATCATGAAGGGGAAGACGATCAGGGCGGAGATGCGGGCGACCCAGTGTTTGACGTACGTGCGCTGGCTTTAGCGATGCAGGACGGACGACTTCATTCTCGGCCATGAAAATGGGAAACTTGGGTAGCTGACACTCACCACAGGCATCGAGAGATCTCCAAACTTGTCCCACAGGTCCTCGATGGTGTACAGCCCGACCAACGCGGTGATGAACTGCCCGACCCACTTGACACTGCAGACGCAGCCAATCGACCAGCCCGTAAACACCAGCCAGATCCACCAGTCGTCGCCGAACGGGCTATCGTCAGCGAGTATCCCTCACGCGGTGAGTGTGCACCCACTCGTGTCGCTGGTTGTGGAACTTGACGAGACCCAACGTCGTCGTGAACGTAAAGAACAGCAGCATCGAGTCGAGGAGGATGAACCGCGAGATACACAGCCATCCGATATCTAGCATCAGCCGACCACCTCGCACTGACCGCCGTCTTGACTTACCGCACAGCACGCAGATCGTCACCCAGTGCCGAGTATACTTTGACCACCCCAGCCCCCCCGCCGTCCACCACGCAAGCGGTACGAGCATGACGCCAAAGCTGGCGAGCAAGATCCGCATGGCCGTGTACGGCACGTCGGCGGGGTACTCGTTGCCCGACTTGAACTCGAAGCCGCCGTTGTAACCGGACAGCAGGCCGGCCAGTCCCACGAGCATCTTGCCCAAAGGAGGGTGGACGTCGAAGTAGAAGTCACGGTTGATATAGTGCGAGCCGAATTTGCCAAAGTGCGCCTGAGGTAAGGGAAGAGAAATGGAAGAGGCACTCAACCCACCTCGTCCCAGACGACGTAGTTGGCAGCGCCGATGCGCCAGAAGCGGGTGATCATTGACAGGGTCGTGTACACAAACGCCCAGATGACCTCGTCGTATTCAATCATGATCCCGCGCTGCTCTCAGCGGGCAGTCGGCACATGAGAAGCGCAACATACCCATCCCTCGACACGCTGTCTCGGCGGCAGACCCCTCCGTCCTCCGAAGCCTGGGCCCGCACCATGTCCTTTTGCCCACTTTCCCGAATCATCGTCGTCTACTCCCGGCTGCACCAACCCGCCCTTCTCGCCAAACGTCTCGCCCATGACCGTCTCCTTCTCGCCATATCTTCTCCTTGTCTCCGACGCCATGTCAAATATCGGCAGATTCAGATCCTCGCCACGCCCGACAGGGGACGAGTTGCCCAAGGACGGATGGGGGTTGTGTTGTGCCCGTTCTGAGCCGTATGTATGTAATGGCGCGCGGCTCTCCCAAGGCCGCGGATCCGCGAGGTCGTCGTCCGAGTCGGCGTGCAGCGAGTCGCGGGATCGCGGAGTTCGGAGCGTACGGCGCAGGGATGCCTGAGCGGAAGAGACGGAAGAGGTGTTGCTGCTGGAGGGGTGGTAGGTGGAACTGGCTTTTGTTGATCTCTGCATCGAGCCGGCGCCCGTGCGGTGAGCTATGGCAATCGGCCTATCGTAGCGGTGCTTTAGGCTGAGGATGGAGTGGGTTGTTGAGCCATACACGGGCACAAAGGGGCCTTGGGTGGGAGGAGGACGAGGCGGTGAGCGGTGAGTGCTCGAGGCAGAGGTCCACGTTAACGGACGCGGGACAGGTAGCCGCAGCGTAGCTGCGATACTACTATCACACCTGACACATCTACACGTGGATCATCTCGGTGGCAAACACACGGCGGCGATCTCCGCTCAGTCTACGGGCAGCTGAAACCGAGCTGCCCGACTATTGACAGCCGACTTCCTCGCCGCTGCATCTCTCTACTTCTGTTCTTCCTTGGGCACAGTCGATCAACCGGGTACTTGAGGGTCGTCAGCGACTCGACATATCTTTCAGCTAACACCTCACCTCCGCCACGACAAAACGCCATGGCACCTCTGCTCAATGAAGAAGAGGCCGCCCTGGACCCGTACGGCGTCCTCGGTCTCGAGTCGTCTGCAACAGACAACGACATCAAGAAGGCCTATCGGAAAATGTCGCTCAAGTACCATCCAGACAAGAACTCGACGCCAGAAGGAGGTATGTCGCCCTTTACTCGCCTTTGCCGCGTCGAGACCGAGCTGACGCCAGCGATCATGTTCCGCAAAGTGACCGTCTCGCTCGAGATCCTCTCGGACAGCGCGAAGCGGACATACCTCGATACGCGGCTTGAGTCGGATCGGAAAAAGCGCGAGCGGTACGCCGAACTGGACAAGAAGCGCAAGGGCATGGTCGACGTGAGCTGCGCTAGATTCGCCCGAAGATCGTGCTTACAACAGGCTCTGAACGCGCGGGAGGAAGAGGCGAAGCGCGCGCGGGTCGACGCGCAACGGCGGCAGCGCGAGAAGAACGAGGAGGAGGAGATCAAGGAGGCCGGGCGGCGGATGCTCGAGGAGGCGCAGAAACGGGCTCAGGCCGCGCAGGCGGCTTCGGCAAAGGCATCAGCGACGAACGGCCATGGCACGGCGCACAGCAACGGCGCGGCGGCATCGACCAACGGCGGCACAAGCTCGGGCCCTGGCGCTGGGCCAAAGACTAAGATGCCAGAGATTAATGCACTGGATCTCTCCCTCATCATCACCATCCCACCGACAATTCCCGTTGCCGACCTGCAGGACCGGATATCTGCGTCTTACGGCCCAATTTCGCATTACATCCTCAAGGATTCGGCCGAGGCAGCTCCCGCCGTGGCCGAGAAGAAGAAGAAGCCAAAGGGCAAGCGAGCAATCGTCGAGTTCTTCAAGGGGAACTGGGGTGGGTGTTGGGCATGTTGGAAGGACCATCAGAAGGAGGCGTCATCCGTCGGAGGAGGGTCATGTCTAGGAGAGGGGGTGAGGGCGAAGTGGGCCGGAGGGGCCGAACCGGATTGGGTGGCCTGGGCGGCGACTCAGCCGGTCTCGTCTCGATCGGCGTCCGGCATTACGAATGGGGCGACCGGGGCGAACGGGCGGACGAACGGCCACGACACATCCACCTTCAACGGCGCCTTCAACTTCTCGTCCGCCCCACCCGAGTCGCCCTCGCCCTCGTTCGGCTCAGCCCCCGACTTTGGCAGCACGTCCATGGCGGACCTGCTTGCATCGCACAGTCGCGGTAAGCGGGAAGAGACGGAGAAGAAGAAGCAGGCAGACGAGTTTGAGAGTATGACGCTGCTCAAGATGCGGCAGATGGAGCGGGAGCGGCTCGAGGCGCAGATCCGCGCAGAGGAGGACGACTAGGGGGCGGAGGGGGAGAGTCTGCGATTTTGCGCGACCTACGGGCTCGGCGGAGGGTGAGGAGGCATAGGACGAGTTGTCGTAGGGTACATCATCTCACATTCAGCTAGCACTGCATTGCATGAGTTCCGACTCCAGTTTCTCACCCCCGTCTGTTCCGCAAAGCGCGCGAATGGTCAGGGCTTGCCATATATCAATTACAAAGAACCTCGACGAGATCTTCGCGCAGATGGAGGTTACTGTTGCATGCTGATTTACGGATGTTTTACCATGTTTTTGTTGCTCGACAAGCTTTTACTGTTTCATCCACACCGCGCGAGAGAGAATCAACATCAAGAGCTGAGCGCACAAGAACTACGACTTGCTGCCCAACCGGCGGTCGGGTGGAGGGAGCGGGGTTACGGGGGCGTATTGCGGCAGGCGCGAATAGGAATGAAGAATTGAGGCCGGGGCTGGGGTTGAATCGAAAACGAATCGTGATAGGGCGCGTCGGGTGGTAGATGTCGTACTTGTATGCGTGTGGCGTGGATAGCGTCTCGATGTTGATGATGAGCTGGTGAGATGGCCGTACCGTCGATCAATTTACGGCTGCTCCGTGTCGATGGTCCCGTTCTTCTCCCTCGCTCCTTCCACTTCCTCACACATTGACCAAAATGCAGAGCCTATCGCAAGCGCCTAGACCCAGCGACGTTCCGCAACTCGCTACATGTCAGCGACGGCCGTTGATGCACAGTCGACGAGACTCACGAGATAGCCGCGTCGATACAAGCCTTGATCTCGCGGTACGAGACAACCAAGCAAGACTGGTCGTCCCTGCTCACGAGCATGATGCGCTCGTCCAGTCCAGCATCAAGCTGCAGTCAGTCATCAAGCTCGCCATCATGTCCGGTGGCGATTCACCTTGTTCAAACAGGTCAAAACGTGAGAGAGATCCAGGATCGGCGCGCCGTCGACGCCCGTCGAATGGAAGACGAAATCACGGAACAGCTTCAAGATGTATCGATCTCCGGTATCGCTCCACCTCGGGTCAAGCTCGAACCTGGCATCAGCAACCTGGAATATACCGGCTTCTGCGCGGCATCACGACTCACTCTGCCCTCTCATTGATGAACCCAAGCTTGATCAACAACCGTGCAATCCGGCCATTCTCAATCTCCCCGCCGAGCTCCGTCTCAAGCACGTCGACATAGCTGTTGTGAGCGAAGCGGCCCTACATCACCTCTGCAGTGGATCTTCACGACTCACTTCTGCATAGCGTCAAATTCGTTCAGCATGCGCGAGCCAATCATGCGAATGACCTCGTCGACCGTCTTGCCCGGCTGGGGCTTGCTTATGAGGAACAGCACCAGGTTCTTCACGTCGGGACTGTAATTCCGCGCAATGTGGTCCAGAGGCGCTGCGGGGTGTTGTCCCGGCTGGAAGAACTCGCACGACAGGGTTATGACGAGCTTGCCAAACGAGACCAGGTCTTCTTGCTGCTGGTCAGTCCTCACGTTCGCTCGCTAGATTCAGCACACTCGCCTGGAAAACAGACACGGACGTCGCCGCGTCATGCGCCAGCACGTCAAGAATCCCACAGCCGTTCAGCCGGATGCGGTTCTTGCCCGTGATCATCACTTTGCTGGGATCCAAGTTGCGTGCGGCTAGCCCGGACGTGTGGATCGCTTTGAGCGCATTGGCAATCTGCGTGATGTAGCTCCAGAGTACGCGCTCCGGGAGAGGCATGCCGAGACGCCGTTTCGGGTTGGTCCCAGGCGGAGGAGGATCCGGGTTAGGGTTCAAGTGTTCGTCCCACACCGTCGTTGAGTCCGGATGGAAGTCGTAGATGAGGATCAGCGCTGCCGTCAGCTGTGGGATCATATGTGTGGCACCTTCAGCTCACAGTTGTCGTTGAACGCCTTGGTGGTGAACGCCTCGCGCAGTCCGACAATGTTCGGATGCCGCATCCGCCTCCAGGTGTCAATCGCGCCGAAAGCTTGTTCATTGACAAGTTTGAAGCCTGCCGTGAGCTTATCGAAGTGAAGGCAGAATCGGCTCACCCTCGATCCGCCGCATCACGTAGACGTTGCCGTCGACCTCGCTGGTCGCACGATATGTCGGCGCCGGGTGGCCGTACACCCTGCTTCCGCCATTGGGCGGCTGACCAAGAGGCAGGAGCGTGTGATACACCCCGACCTCGGCTGGCAACCCCGTAGCATGCGCGGGACTGACGTATGTTGCCTCGTGTCGCGATGTAAGAGTCCGCCGGAGGTCATCGGAGATGAAGAATGAGTGGAGGGCGTTGGACTGCATCGGCGGCTTCCCGACGTGGGGGAGCGGAGCCGTGTACAGATGTTGGTCAAGCTGGGGTTCAGCTTTTGAACACCTTGATGATGGCAGGGACTTTGAAGAGGAGCAGAGGTGAGGCCTTGGCGAACAGGACTACCGCAGGGTGACTCACCGGCTGCCGCACAGTCTGATGCCCCATAAAGATGCTACCGTCCATTCCACCCGCTCCCATTGCAGACATAGCGTACCCGGGGTCAAAGCCGTGGTTCTGCGCGTCAGCTCGATCGCAAGAAAAGGGGCAAAGCTGAACTCACGGGCGGCATTGTCGCTCCACCAAGCAGATCTCCCGGCTGGACCGACCAATGATCGTCGCTTCCCGCTGGAAGGGGCGTTGCAGCAGGTCTGGGGTCAGCTCAGCAGCTCAATCGGGTAATCACAAGCTCACGTAGGGGATGCTGCGTCCGCCATAGGCGTCTTGGGCACGAAGACCGGTGCTGATAGGTGTTCTGCGCCCAACTCGTTCGTTAGCGCCTTGTTGTCCTTCATCGTCGGCGTGGTCATTGTGCTGTACTCGTCAGCTTCGAGAAAGGAGATGAGGAGGAAGCTCACGGTGAAGCCGTCGGGTCTACTCCTGGCTGTACATCAGCTGCTGTGTCGTGATCGCGGGGCACAAAGCTGACCGGAGGGTGATAGTAAACACACTGCCATTAGTGTCGCCCTGTGAACGGACAGCCCAGTGGTCCACTCACACCGGAGTCCTTGAATCTACAAGCACTACCCTCAGCAATCACTCCTTGCCTTGTACCACCTAGGTCCGACTCACCCATATATCAACACATTCCTACACAACCGCTGCGTCGTCGCGTCTCCCGTCAGCTCGTCACTAATACAGGCTGGTCAGCTCACCTGTCCGCTTCTCAGGCGACAGACCCGCACCTGCCGGAGAAGACACTACGGCCGCTCCAAACGTCGCCGCATTGACGTTCAGCCCGCCCGAGCTCGGTTGGAGCTTGGAAGCGGTAGCCGCGACGGCACCAGCAGCGGCCTGTTGCGCCGTGAGCGGCGGAGGCCGGACGATCTGTATCGCCGAGGACGGTCTGGACATGATACACGGCCCGACTGAGATACGGGAAGGAGATACAGAAGAGGGATGTAAGAAGATGGTGCAAGGGCAAAAGTCAAGAGATGCAGGATGGGCGGTCGGATTCTCAATGTCACACCCGAGCACCGACAACCGAGCACCGACGCGCCCGCGCGACCCACTGACTGTCGGTGGGGCCCGCTTTGGCCGTGGCGCTCAGAATGGTCGCGTTCCTTGAACGGGCTGTCGTACATGCATAGGGCTGGACGTGTATGGCGTGAAGATCGTCAAGATATCTACAGATATATAACAAAGAGTTCGTACTGGCAAGACAGATTTGTGGGACGAAAAAAGGAGCGAACAGACTAGCTGGAATACCTCACCCTCCTGGGGGGAACGGAGTGGTGTAGATCGAAAGCGAGGCTTCGCTGACGGTCAGCATGGGTTCGCCCTCACGCATACCACTTCGGCTCACCGGACATTGTTGTGCCATCCCTGCAACGTCAGCAAGGTACCTCTCGACGTATGAAGCACGACTCACGGCATATAGCGCCCTCGCCCAGAGCACAACGCGATCTCCGGGTCGCGCCATTCTGACAAACTCGCTCTCGGGTCCGAGCACAACTTCGTGCTTCTTGTAGTACTGGCCAGCTGAGGTAAGCGTCTGTGGCGACACAGACGGACTCACCGTGTACGTTGTGCTGTATGTCAAGGCGAGACCCTTCGACCTGCTTGCCATCTCGTATCAGAGAGAGCTCGAACCAGGTGTACGAGTGGTCGTATGTGCCTGTCGTGAGATTTAGTAGCACGAGGATTTTGCCAACTCACCATACGCCTCGGTGTTGCTCGTCGACCATCCCTGGTCCTTGGAGTCCGTGGTGATTTTGACCTGCCTCAACCAGCCTTTCCGGCCATGCTGATCAGACGGAGCTTCACTTGACTCTGCGTCGCCTGGTCCCACCACTGCCTCGGTAGACACCTCATCGACGGTTCCCCCCGCATGTGCATGCTCGCTGGTGCCAGCAGCCGCTCCTTTCTCCGCTTCGGGGTTTCCCCGCCCCTCCACCTCCTTCTCCAACCGGTCCAGCACCGGATCCCACTTCTCCACACACCCAATCTCTCCCGAGCACAAAATCCAGCAATCTCCCTCGGCCTCTTTCAGCCCTCCTTCCCCTCCCAAATCGACAATCTCCCTGATCCCATCCTCGTCTTCCTGGCCGTTGAGCCACCTCGCCCCGATATGCACTGCCCTTCTAGGTGGCTGCGCGCCCGCAACGACGCGCACCTGCCGCTTCATCTCGCGCGTACATACTGACCAATGCTCCGCGTCGTCCAGGACTCGCAGGACGAGGTCGCCGGGTAGGTGCAGGTGCGTGAGGTACAGCGCTGAGAGGCGGTGGTCAGAGGGCGTGGGGTGTTCGTGCGTGTGCGACAGGTCGGGTGTGGATATGGGAAGGAAGTATGATAGCATTGATGTGAGGGGCGTGCGGGCGGGTGCCGTCGTCGTGGGTGTACGTGCGGGAGGCTGCGGGTGGGTTATTACGAAAGTGCCGGGCATGGCCGGTGGGCTGTTGGGCAGGACGGTGCTGCTGCTGCTGCTCGTGGGGTCGACGTGGGTCGCTTCGTCGCTGTCCGGGGTGGCTTCTTGCCCGTTGGCGCCGCCAACGAGCGACTGGACGATCCCCATGTTGAAGCACCACTGAACCAGAGTCGTGCTGGTAGTGAAAGGTTAGTGCTCTGAGGTGGCAACGACGGCCAAGTCCATGACGATATCGCCCATTTCCATTCTTCCGAGCTTTCTCCGCGCCCGCCCTTCGGCTTCTTCCGTCTCGCGATAAATAATGTTGAAACCGGGCTTCATCGAGTCGTCGTTGAACGAGGATTGAGCTGCACAACACCATGTCGGCCTCGGACAAGGTGGACATCTGTGAGTAACTCGCCGTACAGTGCAGAAGAGTATAGCTGACTCCTAGCTCAGCCCCGCTTTGACCTCTCCACTTACAGTCCGTCCACCCGTCCTTTGGCACCGCATCCGCACTGACACGCAGGCGGTCGACTGCGGTATTTCTACTCTACGACCTCTCCGCTCACCCTTTTAGCTTCTTCTGATGCGCTGAAAAATGCCCAGGTTGATGTGACGCGGTTCGAGAGCCTGATCAAGGAGTCGGGGTCGAAGGGCTGCTGGGTGAATCTCGGCGAAAGGGACCGGTATTGGAACGCCAAGCAGTGTGGGTGGCTCATCTGCTTTTGACCGTGGCGTGGGCCATGATGGATGTCGCGCTGGGGACATAGTCTGCTGTGAGCTCATGGCAGTGGTCAACTCGTCGATACACCCCGACACGGGCGAGCCGGTGCCGCTGCCCTTCCGGATGAGCGCCTTTGTCCCGACCAACTTGATGTGAGCATCTATCGACAAAGCCGTGACCATGCTGATGATAGCATCTGCGTGAGCTTCAAGGCTTGTTAGCTCCTTCGAGTGAAGCTCACGAAAGGCTGGTATGCTCATGCCGAACCCATCGCTTCGCTCGGTGATCTTCTGGCAGTGGGCCAACCAGACGCTCAACGTGGCGGTGAGTTCCGCGCTGTCAATATATCCAATCCTTCATGCTCGTTTAAGTCCGAGCAGTCCCTTACTGACCGCAGGTCAATTTCAGCAACGCCAACAAGTCTATCGAGATGAGCCCGCAAGAGATTGGAACCGGTGAGCTAGAAGATCCTTGCAGGGACTCATAGCTGACGACAGCCTATGCGGCCGCGACGTTCACGTCCGTGCTCATTGCTGTCTCCCTCACGCGCATGGTCCCACGTCTGCCTCTCGCAGCCGGTACGAAAGACTTGCTGGCCAAGCTGGTTCCCTTCGTCTCCGTCGCCAGTGCAGGAGTCGTCAAGTGAGCTTATGACGCCTTGTAGGAGTGCAAGCTGACGGAAGCATCTCTTGCATCCGATGGAAAGAGATGCGCGACGGTGTTGAAGTCTACAGTCAGCTATCCTCGTCGCATGTGGGGAAAGCTGATGAGAAGAGCTCACGCGCGATCCTGTGGACGGCCACGAAGAGAAGCAGAGCCTCGGTACCAGCCCCAAGGCGGGCCAGATGGCCGTGATGCAATCTGCCGCCAGTCGAGTCATGACCAACATGTCAGCTATCGCGTCCGTATGAGAAGCTGAGCTGACGCGTAGGCCAACGCTGGTGATCCCGCCGCTGCTCATGACGGTTCTGCAAAAGCGAGGCGCATTCGTCGGGCCACGGGGCCCGCTGCTATCGAACCTAGCCAACTTGACTTTCAGTGCGTAGTTGGGGCGATCGCAATTAGCTTCGCTGACGAGTAGTCGGACTGGCACTTGGACTCTGCCTGCCGCCTGCTATTGCCTACTTCCCTCAACGCGCCACGACCGACCCGAAGCGCCTCGAGGACAAGTTCCAGGGAGAAGCAGGCCCGATCTACTTCAACAAGGGATTGTAATCGAGCTTTCTGCGATGCATAATCATATCTAATATTCCATTCTTGTTTTCGATCCTTGTCGCTGCGGCGCGGCTCATTCTTTCATTCCGTCTCGGGCCATTATTCTCTCTCGCCAAGCGCTTAGGCTCGTCGAGCGACTCGCTCATAGATCTTGAGCAGGTCGGACTGGCGTCAGCTAGGGTCATGAGGAGCACTCGCGGCTCACCGTGCAGCCCATAGCAGTCACATCGGCGCCGGCACCGGCACCCTGGATGATAAGCGGTCGCGGGGAGTATCGCTTCGTGTGGAACGAGACGATGTTGTCCGAGCCCTTCAGGGCGGTGGCGAACGCGTGGTCAAAGTCGTACCTGCCGTCAGCGCCCTTTTCTCGACATGACAGCACGAAGTCGGTCGCTCCGGTCTTGTAGAACAGGTTATAAGCGACTCACTTGCCGAGCTTCGCCTCGACCTTGCCGTTCGCGACGTCGACAACACCAACATATCGCACGACCTTGCCCTCCTTTAAAGCCTCCTCCCGGAGGTTCGCGAAGAACTCGTCGCCCTCTGCCAGGCGCTCGAGGTAGTCCTCCTTGGACGCCGCGTCGGCCAGCACGGGCGGGACGAGCGACTCGGTCGGGACGGAGGCGTAGCCGTCCGGCAGGGCCGGCGCGGTGGGCACGAGGCGCGAGAGGATGGTGAGCTTTCGGGCGACGTCCGTGCCGGACAGGTCGTCTCGCGGGTCGGGCTCCTGTCATGAGCCGAGTAACGCATGATCAACTCCAGGCTCGCTACACTCACAGTATATCCCTTCTCCTTGGCGACCTTGACGACCTCTGAGAACTTGACATCCCCGCCCTCGACCTTGGAGTACTCGTTGAAGATGTAGCTCAACGTGCCGGAGAACACGCCCTCAATCTTCTCAATCTCGTCGCCCGTGCCCACGAGGTCCTTGAGCGTGCTCAGGAGCGGCAGCCCGGCGCCGACGGTGCTCTCGCCGTAGTACAGCGCATTGCCGTTCGGGTAGCTGGCACTGGTGATCCCGTTCCACAGGTCGAGGCCGCTCGACGCGGCCTTCTTGTTCGGCGTGACGATGTGGGTGCCGAGGCTGAGGATCTGGGAATACAGGGCCGGGACCGCCTCGGAGCCCGTCGAGTCGATCAGGATGCCGTTGCCGTTGGGGTGGGAGGACAGGACGGAGATGACGGACGCGATGTCCAGCGGGGCGCCGTGCTGCTGCAGGATGGGCAGGTAGTTGTTGGGCGTCAGGGCCGAGTTGGGCAGGGGCAGCGAGAGCGACTGGCGCGAGTTGGCGATGAGGATGAGGGAGAACTTGGAGGACAGGGCGGGCGAGAGCAGCTGCGAGAGGATCGCTTTGCCGACGCCGCCGAGGCCGATGAGCGCGACTGGGACGGGGAGGGGGGACGACATGGTGTAGTTGGGGTGGGGTGATTGATATGAGAGGAGTTGAGGGTGGAAGATGAGCGAAAGGAGTCGGAGTTGATCGACATTTTCGGACAGAGCACGAATCGCGGGGCTCCATTCGACGCAGCCGACGTCGAGCGAGTCGGCGTCGATGATCTCGCATCTTGGTGTATGTTACTCATCACACACCGACCTCGAGACCGACAGCATGTCCTCATGACCTGTACAAGCGCTGTGGTAGGCGCTTTCCATCGATCCGCGGTTCGTTTGAGCCGACGTGGACCAGGTCCAACACCATACCGCCCAATCTCGACATCAGTCACCCAGTACCGCGGCCGCGATGTCCTGGCCAAGTATCAGTCCCGCCCGCCTCTGGTCGCAGCGAAGGACCACGTCGAGCTAGACACAGGCTCGACGTCCCTCAGCGACGACTTCGTGACGAGCTCGACGCAACCCGCAGAAACAAGCTTCCAGACGGTACCGCCCCCCTCCTCCGACGCCGCCCAGCACGGGTCGTACTCGAAGGCGCCTGTCCCGGCTATGGTAGCCCCCGAGAGCAGCACATTCGGGTCTGCCCCCGGCAGTGGCTCCGAGCCCTCGCAGCGACGCAAAGAGATAATCGTCCAAGGAGTTCCCATCCCGCCTAAACCGACCCCACCGGGCGAAGAGGGTACGTCCACACTCCCACTGCCTCCCCCCCTTTGATCCGTCGAGTATGGTGTGCACTGACCGCAGACTGCTGCATGTCCGGCTGCGTACACTGCGTCTATACAATCTACGCAGACGACCTCGAACTATACACCGACGCGCTCGAGTCCGCTCGGAAAGCGCTGACAAAGGCACAAGTGCCGACCTCGCAGTGGCCCGAGGAGGTGCAGACGAAGAGCAGCGGCGCGGGCGAGGTGAGAGATGCAGAGGTGAAGAAGGTGGAGGAGAGCGTCGACCCGTCCATGGCTGCTTTCCTTGCGTACGTGCAACTCGTCTTCCATGGCATGTCGTTGATCGGCAGACTTGAAGCCAAGATGCGGAAAAAGCAGGCTGCGTAGGATTCAAATCGAAATGTAGCAGCTCAGCGCCATAGCAGAGGGACGGCGAGATGGTCCGGCTGCGCGCACATCAGGGAGGGAGAGGAGGAAGTGAGCCCCGAGCGGAAGGAAAAGCAACCAGGAGACACAGCGAAAGTCTCGCTCTACCTGTAGCCGCTGTATGACTTGCCTCGCCCACCAATCTGTATCACCACCATCATGCACACATCTTGCAAATCACAAGCATCCAGTCGTTTTCACAGTTGCAAGAGTTTTCATAGACACAGTAAATCAAACCCATTTTACGATCGCTCTCACAGATCCGCTCCTCCCTTTACACCTACTCGCTCCTAAAGCAGCCTCTGGATGATCGCCTTGGTCACGTCCGAGGTCGAGGCGTTTCCTGCATGTCAGCTTCAGTTATGCTACAGCCCTCGTCACCCACCGCCAATGTCCGCGGTCCTGATCTTGCCCTCGCTGACGAGGCCATACGTGGCCTCTGCAATGGCGTTGGCCTGGGTGTCGAGGCCAAGGTGTCGGAGCATCATCGTCGAAGACAGAATGAGGGCAGTCGGGTTGGCCTTGTTCGTGCCCATGATGTCCTGCGTGTCAGCCCATCACGCATCATGCACTTTGCACGAGCGCACCTTTCCGACGTGTCGGCATCCGGGCTCGAAGAGGGCGTACTCTCGGCCAAAGTTGCATCCGGGGACGACACCCGGTCCACCGACAAGGGCGGATCCGATGTTACCGCAGATGGCGCCGTACAGCTGGGAGGTCAGTCTCGTTCTGCTTTGCGTTGCATGTCAACTGACGTTGGGCTGCGGGTCAGCTTGGTACACGGCAGAACACTCGCGACGCACCATGACCATCACGTCGAACTGCTGCGGTCGGGACACGAGCTGCATCGAGGTGTTGTCGACAATCATCGAGTCAAACTTGATGCCAGTGTGGCCGTACTCCTGCTCGGCGATACGCTTGCACGTGTTGAGGAAGAGACCGTCCCCGAGCTTCATGATGTTGGCCTTGTGCACGCACGTCACTTTCTGCCCGTCAGTCGTGTTCACGAACCGCCGGCGTTGTCATGTGCCGCGTCCTCGCACAAGGCGCACTGCACAGCCCGCCGAATCCCCCACGCACCTTCCTGTTGTTCTTGATGGCAAAGTTAAAGGCGAATCGGGCAATTCGCTCCGCCTTGGCCCGCGTAGACACCTTCAAGCTCTCTACGACACCGGGGAACGACTGGTGCTCGAGGCCAGAGTACTCGCCCTCGGTGTTCTCACGGATGATGGCAAAGTCGACGTTGTCGTGTCGGGTCTTGACGCCCGGGAGCGACTTGCAGACGACGACCGACGCGTAGATGTCGAGCGTCTGTCGCATCGCGACGTTCCACGAGTTGTGGCCCTTGGCGTCGACCGGCGTGAAGAGGATACCTGGGGTGAGTTGGACATGCGACGTGTAGACGGTCGTGCGCACCCTTCAGGCCGACCTTGTTCCTCCGCAGCGACTCCATCGCCTGCTGGAAGAGCTCGTCGCCGCCGGTCGTCTCGCCCGACACGTCGTACTGCTCCCACTCGATCGGCACCTTGAGCGCCTCGAAGATTTCCTTGACGCTGTCGGCCACCTCCTTGCCGATACCGTCACCGGGCACGAGCGTGACGGTGTACTTGCCTGGAGTCAGGGTACGGTCGTGAGGAAGTACGACTAGTGGTGCGGGATGCAACGTGATGCGGGAGCAGCGTGATGGGATCAGCGGGAGGAGTCGTTCACATACCGCCGAACTTCGAGGGAAGCTGCGGGTCAGCGCGGCCCAGTATGAGTTTTCTCCACGCGCCGACTCACTCGCTTCTCGTCCACGACAGTCGCCATCGTCCTCGCGACATTTCGCTGGAGATCAGCTGCTGTTCGATATGAGATGCGCGTTGCAGAAAACAATCGGCGGTGTCTCCAAAACAAGCCGTGAGGGTCCCAGTCAACACGCACCGTGGACGTTCGGACGGCGGCCTGTCGGAGGCCAGAGGCAGAGGCTCGGAGGGCGGTGGTGTACATGCTGGGAGAGAGATGCGATGGGAGTCTGGGGTAAAGATGTGTATACACGAAGAGATGGAGTGGATTGAATACTGCCAGCTGGGCGAGTGAGGGATGACTTTGCCCTCTGTGTCTGTCAGGTGTGTGTCAGGGTGCAGTTTCCCGGATTTACTCGGTCACCCTCGGCCGATTCAGCGTCATTCACTCAGCGGCTGTCACCGCCGGCAGATCATCGTCCATGCATATCTGGTCCAAGTGCAGGTGGTCGAGTGCATAGTATCTCCTCGCTCATACACTACGTCGGAAACACCCAGTCCAGGTCATTCAAATGGGACGAAGCGCGAAATTCGCCAAGAAACCTAGCAAGAAGGAGAAGCAGGTCAAAGGCATGGTCAAGGCAGCTTCGAGGCCCGCTCCACGACCCGTCACACCGCCGCCACAGGACGACGACGCGGCTGGTGGTGGAGGCAGCAAGGTGAAGAAGAGGAAGATGATGCGGGCCAAGGTGGACAAGGTGGGTGCATGAGCGCTGTAGGTGACGCCGTGCCGTTGCTGATGCGCAGAAACTCGGCGGCAAGGTCTGAGGGAAATAGCAGGCTGATTTTCTGGGCGTCGGTGACGGGTGAAATCTACGACATCATGACTCTGACGACGAGGAGACGAGATGGACGCAATGCATGATATGCCAGTGTCACACAGCATGACAGCGTTGGGACAAAAGGACGATGCAGTCTCGACAGCGTCTCCACTTCGCCTGATCCATCGATTACTTCTTGGTCGCTTTGACCTGCAGCCATATCCGGTACATCTGCAGCCTCTCCTTCCGGTTCACAATCTGGCATCAGCACTCTGCGCCAATCCGGTATCATCACACGCACCATCCGCCGGTCCTCGCCTATCTGCGTCACATCGAACATCGGCTGGCCCGTGGTCCCGCCCCGCGGCTCAGCCCCTAACAAGGCCCTCACCTCGTCCTGCTCGAAAAAGTACACCCTCGTACCATCCCCGCGGATGTACAGGTTCGGCTCAAGCAGCCGGTCCTTCTTGATCCGGATCTGGGCGAGGTCGTTGCGGCCGTAGTCGCGGAGAAGGAGGATTCCGCCGGGCTTGAGCGCCTACGAGTCAGCGTGGGCTGCGCGCGGGCAAGTTTGTGAACCCGACGGTGCACAAGCATGAGTGCTGGTGAGATGGGTCAGAGGGCGAAGCCAACGTGAAGACGTACGGTGTACAGGTTATGTATCGCCTGCTCCCATTCTTTCGGGTGCAGCGCCGACAGCACGTAAATGACCGTCAAGACGTCCACCGAGCCCGGCTTGAGGCCATACGGCAAGGAGAAGCTGGCGGGGCTGCTGCTTGATCCGTCGAGGGACAGCTTGCCAAGACCCTCAGCGGCTCCATCCGGCGAGGAAGGGCGAGAAGGCGGCTTTGAAGTGATGTCCCAGACTTGGGCGTTGATCATGCCCTTGCCATGCGCCGGGACCGGGTACATCTCGTTCGACTGTCGTCAGCCCAGCCTCCTGCCGGCTCGAGTATGGGAGCAGGCTTACCTTGACGACTTCGACCGCCTGGTACGAGTAGTCCGTCGCGTACACTGTCAACTCTGGGTTCTCGTTATACTTCATCAGCGTGAAGATGCTGTTTCCGGCGCCCTGGCGTGAGCTCGGCGTCTGGCCAACTACTGAGTCAGACCCACACATCCGACCTCGAGCACCGTCTTCGGTCCCGCCTGCGAGTCAGCGGTACATCCTCTTGGCGCTAGCACAACCCACGTCGGCCTCGCTGCACGCGATCAGCTCTGGAAACTCTGACCGCAGCCAATTCCGGTCCTTGAAGAATCTGCCGTCAGCTGGGATGTTGGGGCTGAACTCAGCAGCTCACGCAGCCTGGTGCGAGGCGTAGAACTTGTCCCAATGCCGCGCGGGGTCGACATTGTAGTGGTCTGCATATCAGTCGGCGGATCTGCGCCATGCGATGGAATGCCCACCCCTCAATCCCTCGTCGACCGGGTGCGACGCCTGGAACTTGTACTTCTCCTGCGCCTGTACCAAGTAATCCTCCGGCAGCTCGACGTGGTCCCTATCGTCAGGAATGTCCTCCAACTCCCACATCCCATCCTGGTACCCAGCCCTATCTCGTGCCATACCATGCACACGGCCCAGCCCCCGTGCCCCCAAGGACAGGTCAACCACAAAGAAGCCCCGCGCAACTCACCACGCATTATGCGACCACAAATCCGCGCCCTCTTGTATGCGCCGCGCCCCAAATTGCACCCCCACAGGCGGCCCATTCTCCTTGACCCACTTGTCCGCCGCGCGCAGCCTCGACGGGCCCGGCGCGTCCTGCACGTCCAGCGGCGTGTCCAGGTCCGGGGCGGATATCGCGGCGGCCGCGCTGAGCTGCACGTCGTCGTTCGCGCTTGCGCTTGCGCTTGCCCTTGTCGCAGGCGGTGCCACCGTCGCCGTCGTCGTCTCGGCCATTCTGAGGTATTTGCAGAGTCGAGGGACAGCCAGGCGGAGGGTCATACACGACCGACGGATTGGTGACTGTCAACAATTTTGGCGAACCGGCTCAAACCATGTTTCAGATTCTGGTTTGCGATTTGCCGCCGGCCAACGATCTCGTCCGCGATTGACGCTCGTAACACCAGATCCGCCGAACGCTACAAGCCGGCAAGACAAGCACTCAGATAGTCAGAGAGTAGGGCCAGAAGCTGGGAAACGATGCATGGGTAAAGATAGGTTACGTAAATGGTACCGCCCATTCTGTACGAGCTCTCCAAGACATACGTCTGCAATCCCCTGCTCGCTCGCACCGCCTGCTCCAGCCACAGCCTCTACTTCTTCTGCATTGTCAGCGCGGCCCACTGCATCATTGCAAGCACTCACAAGCATCGCCAACAACGACGAGACGTCGTTCATGGGCGGCGGCGGGCCACCCTGCTGTCCCATATGCGGCGGTCCTGGCGGTGCAGGCGGTCCACGAGGCGGCGGGCCTGGCGGACCGCCAG
>CAUG01000235.1:34126-57736 GCA_000442785.1 Papiliotrema flavescens NRRL Y-50378
GCGGAGCGGGATTGTATGCCCCTTGTCCCGGTCCAGAACCTTGTGCCGGACCTGGTCCCTGCCCGTAACCGCGAGGCGGAGCAGGTGGGTAATTCGGCTGGTATCCATTGCCGGGCCTACCAGCCGGGCCATTCGGGTTGATGTGCGGAGCAGGTGGGCCAGGAACAAGTGGGCCTGGGGGACCACGCGGATCGTACAGGTAGCTGGGCGCTGGCGGGGCATACGAAGCTCCCGATCCTGGCGGGCCGGAAGGCGGGCCTGGTGGAGGAGGAGGGCCGTAGCGAGGACTGGGACTGGGCGGCGGATATGCCGAGGTGCCGGGAGGGGCAGTGGGCGCGTACCCGCCGGCACGACTTGGAGGTTGACTCAGCGGAGGCGGAGGTGCTGTACTTGTAGAACCTCCAAGTGAGCCGAGGAGCTGTACGTGAGCTCCGGACACTTATACGCGCGAGCTAGCTCACCTGCTGTATACGTTGGGCCTGCTCCAGACGCGGGTCATTCGCGTTGGGGGGCGGCGCGGAAGGCGGGGTTTCGCGATATCGGCTAGGAGGGCCAGGTGGTCCAGGTGGCCCAGGCGGACCAGGCGGAGGAGGTCCCGCGCTGTAACCTGCGCGTCAGCTCATACACCCAATGTCCGTATTCCAAGCTCACCACGGGCGTCTCCGCGACCAAATGACTCTCTCCTATCCGGCATCGGCGTGTCGTACCTATTCGTATGCGAATCGAACTTGACATTCGGCGGCTGATACCGGTCCCTCGGCGCGTTGTCCCGTCCATCCTGATTGCGGCGTTCTCCCTTGCGAGGCGGCGAAAATCCTCCTCTGCCAGTCAGCTTCGCATATGTAGCCCGTACGCGCGACTTACAAGACGTCATCCAATTCATTCTCGTCCCAGAGGTACCGCAGCGTCATCGGCCCGCCCTGGTGCGGCTGCCCGTTCATCTGATCGACGAACAGGTTCGCGCCACGGCTGTCCCAAAACTCGACGACCTTTGCGCTGTGCGTCAGATGAATACGACCGGACAATGCGCGACGTACCCAGGATTGCGCGCCCGGTGGACTGAGCGAACCTCACCGAAACGCTCACACATTCGTCCAAGCTCCATCTCGTTGAGCTGGGCGGTTTCGCGGACATTGACGAGGATAGACCCCTGGGCGTGAGCGTCGACGACTCGACTCGGCCGGCGGAGCTGACCTGGTTCTTGTCTCGACTACAGGGGCCGTGTAGGTCATCATCGCGAGGCAGGGAGTAGTGCACGTCGATCTGCGGTCAGCACGCAGTGACCTTTGTGAGCAGTTTCGACGTACCGGTCTGCCCTCAACCTTTGTGCCGTGCATGGCCTCTCGCGCCTTCTCAGCCGCGCGCAGATCAAACTGCCGTGAGCTTGGCACAATGCCTGGTTTGGACGAACTAGCTCACGTAGGTGATGAATATCAGACCACGCTTCGCGACGAGCTCGAAAAATTCCTTGACCTCGCCATAGCTCGAGAACGATTGCCGGAGCCACTCGACGTTGGCATCGTACTGACGTGAGCTTGACAAGCACATCTCTACGAACGTATCTCACCGAGACGTTTCGGACGAACAATGTTCGGCATTTGGACTCCTTTCGCGGCCGTTCTTCCTTGTGATCACGTTGACCGAGGCGACCCGAATCTCTTCGACCTGAAGGAGACTTAGACACATTCAACGGGGGGAGCAAGTCAAGGGATGAAAGAAGGGAAAAGACGAAGGTCCAGAGGCTGCCCTCAACAGCGCCGCAGATCACAGCTCAAGGAAGGTTTCTCATCTTCCGTTCAATCCTCCCAAGCTATACTCTCATTTGAATCTCTCAAAAGCCTCCGGTAAAATCGCCAGCTCGGCATTGACCTCAAGCCATCCTCAAGCCACCACACCACCACGCTGACACTCAGACAAGCTCAACGGCTGCCTTGAATCGGAGTGCAAATCGGCTCCACCAAAGCCGGACTTGTATTCTCAAACCTCCTCAAGACACCGTGACCGGCGAAACGTCGAAAGAATTTCACAAGAACACCTCAGAGGGAGTGAAGAAGGCTCAAAGCTCACCATCAGGACTTCGATTCCGATCACCGCCATCACGCCGACCTCCACGCCCTCCGCCGCGACCACCGCGACCGCCGCGCCTCGAATCGTCATCTCGACCTCGGCCATAATCGGCTGCAGGGCCGGGATAACCCTGATCAAACGGCTTCACGTCGTCGTACCGACCAGGCGGCGGAGCACCGCTCTCATACGACCGATAGGTATTCGGACCTGGACCCGGACCAGAGTTCACCGGGTCATACGTTGACGGTGCGGAGTGTATAGGCGGAGGAGGCAGGAAAGACGGCGGGGGTGGTAAACTTGACGGCGGCTGCGAGTGCGACTGGGGATGTGGCTGGTAGGGCGACTGATGCGGAGGAAGGGCACCTTGCGGATGGCCTTGACCTTGGTACGATGGGGGACCAGGCGGGCCGGGCGGTCCTTGACTATACGGGTTTTGGGCGTTTGAGCTACCCGCGGGTGGGTATGGGGGATAGTAGTTGCTCATGCGCAGACGATGGGATCCTCACGGCCAGGCGAGGGGTTCTAGCGATTATAGGGGAGATGAAGCCGACTCGAGACAGAAGCGGGCGCGATGTGCTGAGATGCAGCCGGTGAGAATGTGTCAATCGAGGAACAAGTGGTCCCAGTCGATGTTCAAAGGTGTCCACCCGTCTCGGCTCCGGCGGCGGATGCCGTGCAAGGAATAGCACGTGCAATTTGATCCCGGCATGGGGTGGAGTACGAAGGCCCATATCGGGTGGCGATTGCGCAAGACACGGCCAGCCAAGTCTGATATCATCTGTTGCTCCATATCTCCATTGTTACCCCGCTGTCAGTCTGATCTCTACATTCAAGTCGATTCCGTACGACCAGACTATCTACCGCATCAGACTTGCGACGCTGCAAGCCCCAACAAACAATCTCTGCACCCGGCATGTCCAGAACAACCTCGTTCAAGCTCGTCCTGCTCGGTGAGCATCACTTCGCTACGTCATGGCGACGATTCGGGGAGCAGAGAAGCTGTCACTGATACGCAGGCGAGTCCGCTGTCGGAAAGAGTAGCTTAGTTCTGCGCTTCGTAAGTGTCGGAAGTCAGCCAGAAGATCCGCCCATGCGGTTCTGGGCCTGATGCTATGATGGGCCGTGCTCACACTGCAGGTCAGGAACGAATTCTCAGACTTCCGGTAAGCTGCCGTGCTCTGCCTGGCCCCAGTCGCTGACGTGTAGGGAATCCACTATCGGTAGGCCATCTTCGCGCTACTTAAGAAAGTCATGCTAACCATTCTTTCCTTTGTGATCACAGGCGGTACGTTTCGGCCCCTCTCCCGAGATTCGGAAAGCTGATCCCAGCCGCTTTCCTTACGCAGACCCTTCCTTTAGACGAGCAGACGTCCATCAAGTTTGAGATATGGGACACGGTGAGTATGGTTCAAGCTCCTCCAGACGCACAGCTCATGTTGCAGGCTGGGCAGGAGCGTGAGTCTGCCAGGTGGCCGGAAGGGCGAAGCTCAACGGTACAGGTTACAAATCGCTCGCTCCAATCTACTTTAGGAACTCGAATGCCGCGGTGATTGTGTATGATATTACTCAGGTGAGCTGGAGAGTGCTTTGGCGCACGACTGAGCTGACGCGCAGCCGCCAGAGGTGTGTCAAGCGACGGCTGCACTCGGCCTGACTGATCCATAGACATCGTTCGAGAAGGCCAAGTCGTGGGTGCGAGAGCTGCAGCGACAAGCCGACCCATCCATCGTCATCATGCTCGTGGGGAACAAGTCGGACATGGAGGCTGCACGGAAGACGTCTCGGGAACTGGGAGAGCAGTATGCAGAGGAGGAGGGTTTGTTGTTCGCAGAGGCGTCGGCAAAGACTGGCGATGGCGTGCAGGAGCTGTTCTTGGAGATTGGTGCGTTGTTGCCGTGACCACGGCAGGGCTGCAAGCTGACTCGTAGCCAAGAAGATGCCTCTGACCGCACCGCCTCCGCGCAATGCGACGGGTGGCAAAGGTGTGAGCGTCCAGGGCGAGTCGGCCGAAGGCGCCAATGGATGCGCTTGCTAGATGCGGGATCAGCATAGAGGTTTCATCTGATTGATCTGTTGTAATGGGAAGGGAGGCGCGCAGATCGGAATTGTAATCTTATGACCATGTACGGGGCGTTTCATTCATCATGCGACGCGACGTACGAGGCGTTGCTGATGATCATGCACCCCGCAGTGATGTGTGATACGGTTGGGGGACGGATGGCGCGCCGGTAGAGCGGGTGGTAAGCAGCCGGGTGTGCCCGGTTAGTGGAATTACCGAAAGAGGCGATTCTTGCATACCGGTCACCCCATGTCACCCCATCCGGGCAACGCTTATCGAAGCGGCTGTCATACGCTATCAACGCCCGCCTCCCCCGACTCGTCGACACGCTGCGATACCGCATATATACCTTGACCAGCCCCATCACACGACCTTTCTCCCTCTCACCTTCACCCAGATCTCCACCCCACCAAGCGATATCTGACCACCTACATCTTCTGCCCATCTGTACACAACCCCACGATGCGCTCATCAGCGCTCATCGCGCTCCTGCCCCTCCTGGCCACCCTCGCCACCGCCGCCCCATCCCCCTCACCTCGCAGCACCCACCCCATCCGCAAGTCCCTCTCCTTTGGCCCCAAGCACTCGCATGCGACGTATGAGCTCCTCGAGCTGGGCCCTGTGCCTGAGGTCGGCCTGACCGACTTTGTAGACGTCAAGGATGTCGCTAAGCGCTTCATCGCCGAGCGAGTGGGAGGCGACGATCGGTTCTATCTCCGTCCCGATGTGAGCTGGCGTGACCGTTGAGAAACCCAGCTAACGGCAGACCTACACGGACAAGTCCACGGGCGTGACGCACGCTTACGCCAAGCAGCTTCTGAACGGCCTCGAGGTGTCCGATGGTGACATCAACGTCAACATCGACGCGCACGGTCGAGTCTTATCATGGGGCAACTCGTTCCACCCGGGTGACGCGCCTTCGCTCGAGGCGACGGTCCGTCCCTCCGCCGAGACCGAGCGCATCTGCTCAACCCTCACCGAGACGCTCGACGCACACAAGGCCGAGCTAGTTGCCCAATCCGGCCAAAAGGGCGCTTGGGGTCTGGTCAAGTCCGCCGCGCAGGTCGTCCTCCCCGGCCTCGTGTCCGACTCGCCGGCCCGAGACGAGCACCACATCGCCAAGATCCAGAAGAACATCGACCGGGTGAAGCACCACCACGATGCCCTCTGCTCTGGCTCCACCGCCTCATCCGAGATGCTCTACCCCGTCGACGCGCTCTTGCACCTTCTTCCCCGTCTCGCGCCGCACGAGCACCTTGTCGCTGACCTCGCCGCGTCAGACTTTTCTTCCATGCCCTCACACGACCTGACGCCGAAGCCGGCGCCGAACGAGCCGGCCACCGAGACCATCTCCGGCCCGGGCCTCGCCAAGGCCGGCGTGGTCAACGACATCCCCGCCCGACTCATGTACACGCAAACCAGCGAGGGCGAGCCGAGGCTGGTGTGGAAGTTTGAAGTCGAGATGAAGGACAGCTGGTACGAGGCGTACGTCGACTCGCAGACTGGCGAGCTCTTGCGGATCGTCGACTGGGCCAACGACTACACCTGGCACAACGAGGGCGGTGCGAACAAGGTCGGCGCTATGAAGGGTGGCAAGCAGAAGCCGCTGCCTGGTCCGGGCAAGAAGGTCGAGCCGTACTCGTACAGCGTCTTCCCATGGGGTGAGTTGCACCGCTTTGATCTCGAGTCGCGCTGACTGCAGGCATCAACGACCCGTCCACCGGCAACGTCTCCACCGTCACCAAGCCGTGGGACCTCGTCGCGTCGCCGTCCGGCTGGCACGAATTCAACACCGTCGACAACCCATGGACGGGTCAGAAGATCCCCGGTATGAAGGTCTCGCACAACTCCACCTCGTTCGACACCACCATCGGCAACAACATCATCGCGCACGAAGACTGGGAGGGTCGAGACAACTACCTGCACAACTACCGCCCGGTCAACGAGAACGCCACGTACGTGTACGAGTACGGCGAGCCCGACGGCCTCGCACCCAAGGAGTACATCGACTTTGTCGTCACGCAGCTGTTCTACACGAGCAACATGTACCACGACTTGACCTATCGGCTCGGATTCGACGAGCTCGCGGGCAACTTCCAGATGAGCAACTTTGGCAAGGGCGGGCGTGGCGGCGACGCGGTCATTGCGAACGCGCAGGACGGATCGGGTTACAACAACGCCAACTTTATGACCCCGCCGGATGGCACGTCGGGTCGAATGAGGATGTACGTGTGGGACACGGCGACGCCGTACCGCGATGGCGACCTCGAGGCGGGCATTGTCATTCACGAGCTCTCGCATGGATTGTCGACTCGACTCACTGGTGGACCGGCCAACTCGGGTTGCCTCGGGTTTGGCGAGGCGGGCGGAATGGGCGAAGGATGGGGAGACGCCCTCGCGACGCTGATCCGACAAGTCGAGGAGCACAAGAAGTTTAAGAACGGCACGGACATCTTCTCGATGGGCTCGTGGGCGGCGAACCGCGCTGCCGGTATTCGAAACTTTGAGTACACGACCAACTCAACCGCCAACCCGTCGACGTACAAGACGCTTGACAAGGTGGGTTGCTAGATCTTCTGATGGGCGCTTGCTGACGGCAGCCCGGGTACTGGGGTGTCCACGCCATCGGCGAGGTCTGGGCCGAGTTCCTCTTCGTCATGTCCCAGCGTCTCGTCGAAAAGTACGGCTTCTCCACCACGCTCTTCCCGCCCACCGACACCTCGAAGCCGAACGACTACTACGTCAAGACAACCGAGGAGTCGTTCGACGCCGCGGGCAAGCCCACCCCGCTCATCCCCAAGCACGGCAACACGCTCGCGATGCAGCTCATCCTCGACGGTCTCAAGCTCCAGCCGTGCCGACCGTCGTTCTTTGACGCCCGAGACGCCATTATCCAAGCGGACCAGATCCGAACGGGCGGCGCGAACACCTGCCTCATCTGGAAGGCGTTTGCGGAGCGAGGACTCGGCCAGGACGCCAACGTCATTGGCCAGACGCCGTGGGGCGGAGGAATCAGGAACGACGGGTACAAGATCCCTCACAAGGTCTGCAAGGAGTAGAGGGGAGGAGGTCAAGCGTGGGTGGATGGCGGACGGAGTGCGAGGCAAAGTTGTAGCGGTACGATCTACAGAGTAGAATCTACAGCAAAGGGGAATAGTCTGATTTGAGCATTGGTCTGTACGATTGTAGTCTCGAGTGTGGAATCCATGTACTGCGTCCAGGCAATTGCATGTGCTCCGCCCCAGCTCAAAGAACGCGCTTCTTGCAAGTCGGACTGCTTGCACGTGTTCTTACGTCCAATTCCAGCCCGGTTTGAGTGGTGCGGCCGTTTGCCTCCGAGTGGGTTAGCGTTCTGGGGTGGATCTTGAAAGACGAGCTGCCCCGTCGTCCGGGTTCCCGCGTTCAGCTGCGACGCTCCAAGCTATAACAAAGCTCCAGTCATGCACCGTGGCATCATTGTGCAGGATAGGCGAAACAGGCTAGAGCTGCGCTCCGCCCTGTCCCGCGCTTCGCCCAGCTGAGCATCTAGACGTGGAACTTTGGAAGCGGTTTGCAAGATGTTGCCAGGGTCTAGTGAGGTCTCGGGCCTGGCCATTGTGTCTGTGGGAGGTGTAGGCCATAGTTAGTGCGAATCGACGTTTGACGCACTGGATGGGACCCACTTCACCTTGTTTGCGTGAGCCCAGGGATGGAATACATACATTGGGTTCCACGTCGGTCTTCTCTTCGGCTTGCATCCTAGTGCCCAATGACGCGGCGCTGGTCTGCGAACCCTGTGAACCGAACTTCTAGACGACCAGTCTTACGTCATCCCTATCTTCATCGCTCGCCCCGTGCCGGGCCGCTGTATACCCGCCGATAGCGCGCCGCGGAACACTTGGCGAAAGATTACGCGCATGGTCTGCAAAATGGAGATGCCGCGGTGAAATATCCTGCCCAGATGGACCCCTCCCACCATCTCGCCTCGTGTTCGCTTCCCTAGCTGGCCCCTGGGCTCCCAGATCTTCAGGCTATCCATTCAGGATGGCTTGGCCTCCACCTCGGCCAGGCGAGGGTAAGAAGTGGTCAGGTGCGCATGGACCTCCACCTCGGCCATACCATGGAGCTCGAGGTATTTAGTGACCAACTTGGAGCCGGATCAGACCCCATCAACCCGCTCTTCACAGCCGCGCACAGCAAAGCATGTCGACCGTGAACACAAAGCAAGCAGCCCGTGAGTGACTCCCGGAACAGATCCTCCCGTCATCCACTAATCCTGTAGTCATCGCCGGAGGAGGCAAAGTAAGTTGCTAGTACAATGCTCGTATCATGACTGACATCGGGACAGAATCTGGGTGCCCTGGTGAGCTTATCATCGAGAAACAGACCTCAGGAGCTGAGCCACAGATCGCCGAGACGCTAGCCGCTCGTGGGGTGGATATTGTCATCCACTACAACTCTGCTAGGTATGCTGTGCTCGACACTACACGCTGTCCATGCTGAGCCCATCAGCTCCAAGGCGGAGTCGGAGGCTACTCTAGCTCGACTGAAGGCCACGGGCGTCAAGGCGGCTGCCATCCAAGCGGATCTCCGGCAAGAGGGGGCTCTAGTCAAGTGAGTGTGCCGGCTGGGCGCGATACGGACCTGGTCATGACTTAGCCTGCAGGCTCTTCGCCGACGCCAAGTCCGCCATCGGCGTCGACAAGTTTGACATTGCCATCAACACCGTCGGCAAAGTCTTGAAGAAACCAGTCTCCGAGGTGACCGAGGCGGAGTATGACGAGATGTTCGCTGTCAACTCCAAGATCGCATTCTTCTTCATTCATAGGCGGCGCGAAACTTGGTTGACGGCGGGACCATCATCTCGATTGTCACCAGCCTGCTCGGTGCTTTTGCGCCCGGCTACCCTACTTATCAAGGATCCAAGGCGCCGGTCGAGTGGTTCACCAAGTCGGCTGCCAAGGAGTGAGTCCACGTCAGGCAGAGCCACTCGTGCGTGGGAGGCTGACGCGCGTAGATTCCAGCCACGAGGGATCCGCGTCAACTGCGTCGCGCCCGGACCGATGGGTAAGCAGAAAGGCGCTTTCCCGCTGATCGTCAGACACACCCTTCTTCTACCCCCAGGAAGGAGCAGATGCCGTAGAGTTCCATAAGAGTCAAGGACTCGGCGGCCGCCTCACCGACATCAAGGACATTGCGCCGCTGATCGAATTCCTCACTGTGGACAAGTGGATCACCGGACAGATCCTCTTCTGTGAGCCTGTCTTTACACTATACTGATCCGTACCTGACGTCAGCCAACGGAGGATACACCACGCGATAGGCTTGTCCAGCTCACGTGGAGGCGCGTACGTGCGGACCAAGAGCACAGGGAAGGCTTTGTATGACTCCACAGTGATGGCGAGAGATGGACACGGAGAGGAGGTTGCAAGTAAGAAAGCATATGCCGCATGCACACAATCAGACTCTGTAAGGGTGCAGCCGAAAAGAAGGGGGAAAGCATGGCAGGATCGTCTTCGGCTAGACCCATACATAATCTGAGTCGTCTACCGACACGTCAGCTGACCCAATGTCTGTAAAAGGTGTGATGGGCAATCGGTAATCGCTCCCATGTCCTTCGGTCAGATGTAGGTACGTCTGCTCGTGGATTCTGAGGAGCAACAGATGAGAATCGACCGAGCTCTTCATAGCCTTCAGAACAGCCTTCAACTCCGTGCGTGCAGCTGTTTCGTCATCGTCTTGGGATAACGACCTCTCACCCCTCGGATCGAAGGCTGCCATGGCCTGACATTGATGGGTCACCTGTGTGAACGCTTCCAAGACTTGTTCTTCGGATGTCCGATCCAATCGATTAAGCCGGAGCCGTGACGTCGTGCTGAGCGTATTCAACATCATCATGGCGCGCCTGCGAACACCAAAAACAGCGGAGACAAGTGAGTCCGCTTCGAGCGCCGACTGGGTGTCCCTCAGAATCGACGATGGGGAGCCGTTGGGAGTGCCTTGGCAAGTTTGTCCAGGCACTCGATGTCTTCTTCCGTAGGATCTGCAAGCAGTGAGACTGCTGTACGAGCATCTGCCAAGATGTGCTTGTCTGAGGCTTCGCTGACAATTTCTGAACCACTGATACCGTGAACATGGAAATGGTCTTCAAAGGACGCAAGGGTCCAAGGCTCAGTAAAAGTTCGCGACATCTGAGGATGTCCATTAACAGACCATCTTGACTTTTGCAACAATAGTCCTCCAATGCTTGCAGCGTTCTTGAGTAGACCTCGGGCCATTCCCTGTCAGTCAGCCGTGTATTTAACCCTGTGTCTGATTGCAATGTCTATGTCGAGGGCGACCACTGCAATCAAGACAATAGCTATTGTGGCCATCACTCACATGGCGTGAGTGGTCTTCAAGCACTTCTCTGCATCGCGCAGTAGGTTTGTCAAGTCAAGCGTGATCCCAGCGGCTGTTGGCAAGGGCAATCTTTTGCGAAATGATTATCCGGGTTGAAATTTGCAGGCGCCTTCGAGTAGATCCCATATGGCAAGGTGTATGGTTGGTATTCATCCAAGAGAGTCTTGGCAATGGACAAGTGGGACACTACCTGTGCGACATAATTCAGCTCTGGCTCGCGGGTCTCACTCTTGCAGTCCTCAGACTCTCTCCCTCCTAGCCTGTCATACGCAAATGCTTCAAACAGGCGAGGACTGTGCGTCATAATGACACGGGGCCTTTGCCGGATCTCATCTGGCAAGGAGGAGGAAAGGTCTTTCTCAGCTTTGACGAGTCCTTGAAGTTCGTCTGCCTTCTTGGAGAGGTCCAACAATTTGGTGGTGAAATCAGGACTCGCAACGTAGGATGAGACGGGCAGAAGTGAAGTGCGCTTGATATGAGTAAGTAGGGAGCCTGGCTGGACCACATAATGGTGGTGGGAATCAGTTGAACGTGCCCGTGGAACACCCCCACGACTGTCGGCGAGAGGTGTGCTCGCCCGTCACACGCCGACGCGTCTCTGCCCAGCGCGTAGAGGACATGAGTCAATCATCTAGGTGCTGACAGCAGAGCGGTGAGTACCATAAGTGGGCGTCTATATGCCTGCGGCGGTGCGTTTGGTGAGGCACATTGTTCGACCGTTCCCCTCCTGTCGAATCCCCGCCCTCCCACAGCGTTCGAGAACTGATCAACAGATTCATTCAAACGCGCTTCTACGTGACCAAGGTTTGAGGTGCAAGCCGGATAGACGCGACGAGTACGTGTCAGCGAGGTGACGCGAGATGACGCCTGGTGACGTGTACTCGGATCACCTAGACGGCGCACGGTCCACCTTGATCCTGCTATATGACAAGTCGGTCTGGCACAAAGAGCAGGTTGGTCTTCTCCTTCTTCTACACTTCTACTAGAGCAGACATACAATGACTTGCTCCCACGCCGATGACCCGTGCATCCACGGGTGTCATCAAAGACAATCATATAGATATGACCAACGCCGCCGCCGCCACGGCGAGGCCACTCAAGCGGAAAGCCTCGGTCGAGCTCGACACTGCCGAACCCACCTCCCCTTGCCTCATCTCCTCGAGTACATCATCATCCAGCAACCCCACATCAATCTCCTCTCCTCTTTCCACGGCAAGGGTCACCGTGACAACGCCATCTCCACCAATGTTCGGGCGGAGTAAGGTCGGGGCGTTCACCAACCTGGCCGCTGGCTCGAAATGTGAGCATCATCTGAGATGTCAACCCTACTGGTCCACCGCTACGTTCAGCTGAAAAGCCCATGCATCGTTGAGGAAGAGACGGTCGAAGAACCTGCCAAAGAGTGAAGCATTAGTCACGTATTCGCCTGCCATGCTCATAGTCAGACTTGGGGGGACGAAACGGTCATTCCACCTCCACTTCTCCGCGCAAGTCGACCCTTCTCAACTCCCACCTGACCGTCTTGTTAACCCTACAGCCTCTCCGTCGCGCGTGGTCATGCACTCACGGTGCTGCGATGGGAGACGCGGGTGCCCCTGGCGATCAACGGCCAGAACCTCGTCGATGTGCGGGGCGACGACGCGGACGCGCTGTCCTCGAGTGAACGGGTAATCGGAGACGGGGACGAGATCGAGCTGCTGCAGGTGAACAGTGAGTACACCCTTGCGTGCATGTCTGACAGCAGTCCACCTGCGGGACAAGCACAATGCCGCTTTCGCTGGGCCGGTCGGTGTGAAGGACGGGCTCCTCTCCCCTCCCACCCATCACCGAGATACCTGCACCCTCCGCAATATCCTCCTCGGCAGCGGCGCGTACGGCGCAGTCTACGTCGCGGAGAAGCAAGGCCCGCAGTACGCGGTCAAGGAGCCCACCAACGTGATCACCTCCCCCTGCGGCATCCCCGAAGAGGACCTCCTCTCCCACCCAGACCTCGCGACAGCCATCGACGTTGCCGAGATCTCCCCCAGCCGCCGCGCGTTGGTCTTCGAGCTCGCGACGGGCGGGGATTTGTACTTCCTATTCGAATCGGCGGGACCGCTTCCGGGATTCGAGGTCCGGTCGATCGCGCGACAGCTCGCGCAGGGGCTGGCGTTTCTGCACCGGCAGAACATGGCACACCGGGGTGAGTGTGTAAAGCTCACCGGCCCACCTCCAGCGCTGACACACAGATCTCAAACCCGGAAACGTCCTCATCTCGGCGACCGATGGCGGAGATGTCCGGATCGCAGACTTCGGCGCTGCGACCAACCTCGACTGTCTCTCTTTGTTTGTAGAAAGGGGACAACGTGCGCGCCGCACCCGAGTGCTGCATGCCACGTGGTACTACCTCCCGCCCGATAGCTTGAAGGCGGAGCTCAACGTCCACCCGTGCGACGATAGCACGGATGACGTCCAGAGCATCGCCGAGACGTGGCTCTTGGAGGACCAGGCAGCGGCTGCGTGGGTGCTGGGCTGTAGGTATGCTACCTGATAGGTCTTCACTGAGCTCGTCCTGATCGATGTCTGACCTACAGCGCATGCGGTCGTGCGACTGGCTCATCGGCCCGGACTGGACGTCATGCTATGACCTCAGCATGTTCATTCCTCGCCCTGCTCTTCCTACAAACTGACCACGCTGCGAAGAACCTCGTATGCAGGCTCTTGCACCGAGACATTGAGCCCCGGTTGGCCATGGCGGAGATGTTGGATCGCATCTGGCTGGAGAAAGATGCGCAGGTGGACATCTCAGAGCGGATATATGGAGCGCTCGGTCCCGCATGTTGTTTAAGCCGATTTGGCCGTGTGCGACAATCACCTCGCGGTCACCTACCAGCTACATTGCACCTGTCCCACCTTCTCTAGCGCCTGAACCCTCCCTTGTCCTCCTCTTTAGCACTCTGCTCCTCATGGACAGGGTTTGGGAAGCCCATGTGACCAGCAAGTCGTGCTCGTTGGGACGGCCGATAGGCCAGCGCAAGAGCGCCCGCGAGACGCAAGCGGTCGTCACAATCTGAACCGTCCAAGAGGCCCAAGGAGAGGTCCTTTACGGGCGCGGTCCATCCGTGTCTTCTCGTGAAAAATGAAGGAGGCACGTGTACAAGGCTGTGTGACAAGACCGGCAGCCTTTGGCCGAGCTAATCGTCATAGGACACAAAGGATGGGGAAGGCGGGTCCCTACATTGCATTTTGAAGGGACGCTAGCTGGGCCTTCACATTGATAACTTGACACCACTGGAAGGACCTCGCTTCTCAAGGCATTCCTGTGGTTCAGCGGGCCGCTGGCCGGGATGCTTTCACAATGATCAAAATACACATATGCAAAGATCCCGCCTTTCAAGGCATTCCCGTGGCCCACAGGGCCGCTGACTGGGACTGGCAGTCTGGTTGCGGTGCTTTCATCCGCTCCTTCTGAGGATGTGCCTCTCGTGAGGCGGACCAACCTGCGGGCGCAGTGGCAAGAGCAGCTGCAATCGACGCTGCGACAGGTGTCCAGCAAAGCCAGAGCAGCTCGCCAACGTCAGCAAGGTCGAGCGGACGCGGACCAGGAGGCGATGATGTCCGCGTATAGGACGATCGTCTCGAATCTGACGGGAAAGCTTGGCGAGCTCGACGAGGTGGTACAGGATGTCGAGGCGTATGGCGAGGAAGCCATGAGCGAGTGCGAGGCGGTGCAAGCCGAGGCACGGGGGATTGTGGGCGATCTCATGGACCTACTCCAGTCTAGCGCTGCGAGTAGCGACAGCGAGATGGAGCGGCTCCGAGAGCTGCTGGCCAGGGCGGAGCAGGGGTCCAGGCTCCTGGAGGAGGAGCAGGCGAGGTGTCGACGTCAAAGAGACATCTATGCGGGGTTGACTGAGACGCTGGGCGCTCAGGTCAACGAGCAGAACAGCTTTATGCTGCAGAAGCTCGACGCCGATGTGGCCGAAGTGCGCAAGCTCAGAGCGCAGTTGGACAAGCGGAGTTCTGACATGCACGCTCAATGTCTGTGCGACATCCTGGAGAGTGATCGCGTGAAGCCGCGTCGAGAGCAGCTCCAGGCTGAGACGCTGGTTCCGTTCTTCGGACGCCTTGAGGAAGTCTTGCTGCGTTTGTAGCCCACCTTGAAGTCGCCCGCGCTCACCGAGCAATCTCGCAACTCACTTTGAAGACCCCACTTCATCCACCCAGTTGCCGCCGATGAGCGACGCCGCGTCCTGCAGGATGCGGTTGGCCTGGCGCAGCTGCTCGGCCATCCCCTCATCGCCGTCCAACGCGGCGTATTGTCCCCCGTTGATTCCTTCCACGAACGTGGTGCAGCTGGACTGCTCGCGCACCAAGCCGAGGTCATCCCAGGTTCGGCCCTCTTGCGCCTCGTCCCACAGCTCCTCTGCGACCTTGCAACAATAAGCCTCGAAAGCGTCCGGCGTGAGAGCGACGGTGTGCATGTCCTCCAGGTCGTGGGCCCCGCTGTCGGTGTCCGGGACGGGCTTGCCGTACTGGTCGTCAGCCGACACCCTGGGGCGAGGGAGAACGGCTCACACGACCATACCACGTCTTGATCACCTCAACCTGCTCAAAGAGAGCTTCCATGTCGGCCTGTCGCGCCTGCGCCAGCTCGGCCCACTCCTCCGCCAGCTCCTTGTGGTCGATGCCACGCCTACCCGTCCCCCGCACGTCTCCCGCCCTGCGCCTTCCGGCTTGGTGATTCGCCAGCGCCCTCTCCGTCGCCTCCTTTTCCCGCGCATAGTCGCGCAACGCCCGCATCGTCCGATGGCACACGCGCGTGGCGTGCAGGCGGGCGAATCGTTTCTCCTCGTCCATTTCGTCGAGGCATTTGCGGGTCAAGCCAGGGAACGTCGCAGGCTCCGGGTCCGCTGCGCCGGCGTCGGCCGTCGACTCGAGAGACAACGCCCGACCTGCGGGTGCGGGCAGCTTCTCATGCGCGAGCAGGCGAGCTTTGAGGCGTTCGACTCTCGCACGCGTCGCCGTAGCCGAGGTCGACACGATCGTGTCCTCGCGGTCAAAGCGGAACGTGTGGACCTGACGTCAGCTTTTGCCATCGGAACTCACTCACCGGTGCGGGTGCCTTGGGTCCCGGCATCCAGCTCGCCAGGCGCATTGCTCCGCCCCAACTCTCCTTGTCGTCAGACACACCGCTCTGGATGGTCGTGTACGCCTTGGTGACGCCCGAGACCGCTTGGACTCGGATGGAGGGGGTCCTGCCAGGTTGACCCATGTTGCGGTGAGCAAGGGGAACTGAGGTGGCAGCATTTTAAGGGGGGTGGAAGTATTCGAGTGCCGCTATGTATCGGCTGTACGTGAAGGGATGGTCGCGAAGAAGTCGCTCGAGAGAGGTTGATGAAAGCATTGTCGTACGCCAAGAGTCAAGTCGAGCGGTGATGAACGCGTCCGAACTTCGGACAAAACCGGATTCTGTGTCAGCTCACTGTATGCAGAGCTGAAGCCCGCAAACTGAACCGCGTCTGCCAGAGGCTGGTCGAAGCGGTCGCACATCAGCCTTGATATCGTCATCTGAACGATTGATGTGATAAACCTGCTCAAGGTGTTCCCGTTCTCATCGATCACGACGACCAGGAGGGGCACAGGATCGCTAGGATGAGGACGAGGAGCACATAGACGGTGACGTCGCATCGAAACTTACGTCCCTGTGCTGCTCTGCCAGCCCGTGATCCTCCCGCACAAGATACGTCGGTGCTGACATCGTGCTCGCTGCATCGCGCTGATTCGCGGAGAAGGCGCTGAATCAGTCACCAAGAATGCCGACGCCGCCCAAGCGAGTGGGAGGAAGCGGGATTGAATCGGGCGCAGCCGAGGGTACCAAGGGTATGAGTATGCATGGGTGATCATCATTCTCCTGGCTCAACTTCCACAGTCTTCGTAGCCCTTGCCACGCCGGATGATTGCACAGCCTGCGACGAGTTGGTGCCATCACTGACCGCGACTCGCCGACGATTGACTGTTCTGGTCGCTTGGCCGTAGAATCGAGGACAGCTCTCCAGAAGCAAAAGCCCGGGTAATCGCCTCCTTCGCTTGATTGAGCTTTTCCTGATTTGCGAGATGCACTTCGAGTGCTTGGGTCACGTTAGGCAAGGATTCTTCGAACCGGCGCAGGAGAATCCGACATGCATCAGCTTCATTCTGCTTGCTCTGCTGGAAACGCATACCCCAGTCCGCCGTACGAGATGCGTCAGGGTTGAAAGACCGCAGGTATGTCTTGAGGCTTTCCAGAGCATTTTCAATCTCAGTTCGAGTGCTTGGCGCAAGCTTGTCATCGAGAGCTTCAACGCGCCGAGCAAAGTCCCACACCGGTTCCACGATCCAAATCCTGAAGCTAGAGATGGCGCCCCCGCACTCGTTCCTTTATCTGTTGTCGATGCGGCCACCAGCAGCTTGTTCAATTGCGCATTGTAGAGTCGTTTTGAGCTTGTTGAATGGAATTTGAAGTTCCGTTTTCCCAGGCGTGAGATCCAACATCATCTTGGCATCTTTGCTGACTGTTTCGAGATAGTCCTGCGTCCAAAATTCCTCACTTTCACTACCCTGAACTCAGCTCTTCCCGTATCCAAGGTTTTTATAATGCGCACACGCCTGTCTGGACCCGACGGGCCATGAGGGAAAAGCCGCTTTCGAACAAGGTTCACGGTGTTTTCAAACACAGCGTTGAACAAGGTGCTGAAGATTGACAAGGACGTGTCGCGCTTCACTCGCAACTTGTGCAAAGTCAGCGGTCGTATCAAGTCATCATATTCAAGATGAGCATGTATCCACTCTGGTAGAAGCTGCTCCGAGCATGATCGAACCCCGCTGGGGATCCCGCTGATAACCTACTTTGCAATGGTCTCCCTCAGCTCCGAAACGACTTGCTCAGAATGATCCCGCACGCCGGCCGCAAGTTGCCACAGGTCATCCTTCATATCGTTGGTATGAATATGTTGGACCTGGCCGTAAGCCCACGACACGCACTCGTGGGGACTGTGCTGGAGATGCGAGATTGTCCGAGCGATGTAGAGAGCTTGAGCGTCGGGATCATCCCGCAGGCCTGGTACTTCGGACAGTTCGGGATTCTTTGCCAGCTGACGGTACACAGAGCTGAAACCCGCAAATTGGCGACCGCGTTCTTCGAAAGTTGGCAGAAGCCGTCGCACGTCAGCCTCGATGTTCTGATCTGGAACGCTTGGTGTAACGAAGCTGCTCAACCGTTCCCAGTCGTCCGACAGCGTGCGAAAGAGCTCCACGATGGGCACGCTGAGACGGGGCAAGTTTGAGCTGTTGTTGCTGGGCATTGGAGATGTGGTCGGTTTGCGGGCGTGCTGAGGTGGGTTTGAAGGAGTGCGAGTGTCAAGACAGGCCGCCTGGTCCAGCGGGGACGTTCTTTGCCCTTCGAAGGGGTTCGCTAGAGCAGCCGCTCCACATGTCCCTCCCGGTCGATCAAAGGATCTCTTGCCCTTTGATCTGACCCTTGACGTCATCGTGTACAACCATGGCTGACGGCGAAGACGGCCTCACAAGTCCTTGACTCGCGTGATCGGCTCACTATCGGGACTGCCTACAACGTGCGCCCGGCACTATGGCGATTGACACTAAAACGCTGGCGCAACTGGGGGAGCTTTTACACACACACTAAGCAGTCTGATCAGAACATTCATGGGCATGGACATTGGCTTGGTGGTATCTTGGGAAAGTCTCGCGGCGGCGGGCAATACTTCAGACAAACAGAGACGTTGCTGGCAAACACGGCTCCAGTCACTCGTCGCAACCGTCAGATAACTCTTCGCTCTGTTCCGCCGGACACGGAACAGACAGCAAGTCCCCAGAGGCAAAGACGCAAGCAATCTCGTCACGCGCCTGATTGAGCCTCGTCTGAGCGATGAGATGTAGGTCCAATAAATTGGTACAGATCGGCCAACCGTCTTCAAATTCTGCCAGAATCGTCGAACAAGATCTGACTGCGGTTGGTTGGAAACGTGGCTCTCGTGAGCACCCATCCTTGGACGTCGTAACAGGCCGGAAAGACAACACGTATGCCTTGAGATTGTCCATGGCATCTTTCACCTCATCTTGCGTGCTGGGCTGGAGGAATCGATTCGGCCTGTTCAGCGTTTCAATCACTTGTCCAGGAATACACCCCGGCTCCACAATTTTGAGGCTGAAGGTGCAAATAGCTTTTTCACAGCGTTGAGCGTGATCGTCATCGATCAGACCCTCGTCTGTAGTGGCGGTCCCCGCTTCTTGTAATGTCGTTGCCAGAGTCTGAAAGGGGTGTCGAAGCTCCTTCCTCCCTGAAGTGAGCTCTGTCATCCTCCTGGCCGCGTTCTCGACCGCGAGCAGAGAGTCACAGGTCCAAGGCATCTTATTGCCATTCTTCTGGGCGTCAACTGTGACAAGGAGACCTTAGGGTGGTCATGGAACTTACCAGACCCCTGCAGGCGTTGAAGTCGAAGAGCTGGTCACGGAGTCCGTTCAGAGCTGGGTCAAACACCTGATAGAAGCCTCGAGTGAGGCATTCTGAAGTGATCTTGCGCTTCTCCGTCAAGCTGAAAAGGGTCAGACCGCGTATCTTGTCTTCTTGCCTGTGATCAGTGTCTGATGGCGTGTGAGGCGTGCGTGCCCCAGGCGGATTGTGCGGCAAGGGAGGCGAGCTACTCACCGTTTGAAAGTGCGTTCCAGCTGCCGAACAGCTCTCTCAGACCAATCAGAGACATTGCCAGAGAGCGCCATCAAGTCATTGCTGGCATTTGAGGCGTGAATGTCATTCGCCTGGTGCCACACCCATCCGTATAGCTCTCCGGGAAGGTGCCGGAGGTGGGATATGGTCCGAGCAATGTAGCGACACTGAGCGTCGAGGTTATCTCGTAACTCCCGAACCTCGGACATGTCGGGTCTCTCTGCCAGTGCACTGTATGCAGAAGCGCATTTGGCAAACTCAACCCCCTTCTCTTTGATGGTGGCGAGATGTGGTCTCACCCGCTCATCAATATCTTGTAGGGGCAGTGTGGGGTCAACAAAGCTGCCCACTGTGTTCCAGCTGTCGGACAGCTTACGGAAGAGTTCCAGCGTGGACTGATCGATCGGGGGCAGATTGCTCGGGCTGGTGCTGGTCATGATGCGTCTCTAGGTCGTCCAGTGGTAAAGGGTGAGGGTGCTCGAGAAGGCTGTGAGTGTCACACCAACGCTCGCAGTACAGCGTCGCAAATATATGCCGCCCGAAAGGGGCTTGCGAGGAGTGCTGCTCCGTACCCTCGCATGTCTCAAAGGATCCCTTATCCTTTCTTTGGATTGTTGACGTCACAGTGCCAATCAATCGCTCCTTGCAGAGAAAGCTCCTCTACAAGCGCACCCATGCGTTACGTAGCACGTCAGACCTCCATGGGCGATACTGATTGTTCCTGAGTCCTCTAAAGATGTATAATGCAGCGGATGGAATGGCAAACCAGACTGGCGGCAACGCAGGATCCTTCGCCTTGGCGTTACACTGCAGGAACCCAAGAGGTACATACAATTGCCCCTTCACGTGGTGCAGTTGCATGGATGTGACGTTGACGAGCGGAGATTGGCTTTGCGCCGAGGGCGAGCACTGGGTTTCGCGCTATGACATGGCCTGTCAGCAGCGATGCATCCAGGTAATCATCGTCACGTTCGGACGCCGTTGAAGGATCACATCACGACCGGTATATACAATCGCAAAGCGTGTGATGCCTACGCAGACGCAGCCCTCTCCGTCACGCTGTTACGAATACGTCGCTTCATAGATACAATATCTGGCTGGATTTGTTCACGTGCGTTCCGCTTGTTGAGCTCGGCAATACAGACCGAGTCATGTGCGGTCAATCGTAGCAAGTAGCTGGCAATATCATCTTCGGCCGAGTAGTGCCCTGCTGTTCCTTGTGCTGTGTGAGTGTTTTCTGGCGGCTTCCTGGATGGTCCTCTGGCCGCATTGGATGCAGGCCGCGTGCGCAGACTTCCCATCCTGCGGGCTCTGCTGGGGGCTCTGCTTACCTGGACTTTGTCCCGGACTTCAGTGCCTCGCTGTGTGGATGGATGAATGCTCACTGTGACTGCGCTGACTGCTGCCTCGGACACAGGCCCCACCGTCGGCTCGCTGTTGGTATAAGTGCGCAAGATCGTGTTTGCAACCCTGCTTGCGACTTGACCCACCCAATACAGGTGACGCTCCGCTTCTTCCGGCCAAGGTGTGCCTTCGTTGCTTCCTCCTTGGCCGTCGATCCACCTGGAAGGCGGCTCAACCTTCTTGAGCTCCTGCAGGAGATGTGTGCACGGTGCAAGTATGTCTCCCTGAAGTTGTTGCAATCCAGCTGAGAGGTCGTACGTCGCTTCGATCTTGGAGGGTGGGTTTTCCGCCAGAAGCGCCCTGAATGTGTTCACATGCGCGACCTTTTGCGCCTTGTTCCAAGCCAGACGATCGGTAATGCCCGTGACCACGTCCATGACGGCTTCGCGACTGCTCTTCTGGGTGATAGTCTGATCTTCATCCTCAAGCGATCCGTCGAAGTGAGGTTGTAGTACGGCTCGGAGGCGATGCTTGGATTGCGTGTACATGCTTACAGCGGTCAGTACCAGTCCCCTCCAAGCGGTGATCGAATCGTTGAATGAAGCCCGCATCACGATTGCAGCCTCGTCGGAGAACGACAGCCGTCGGTAATCTTTCGTGCCGTGATTCATCTTGTCGTAAACGTGCTACAAGCGCTGTGTTGGAGTGATAGACGTACGTGAAAGACAGAGCTCTTGGTGAATAAACAGAGAAATGGGGAGAGCGAGGGGAGAGGGAGACGGGCCCGAACGACGCGTATATGTGCCCGGCACTTCCCATAAGCCCACAATACGCCCAGACAAGGGACTGCCGCCCTTCCTTTGTGCGTGTTCTCTCATCGCTTTTCCAAATCAACTGGAAGAGGCGCCCTGTGAACGCGTCGCGATGACAGAAAAGGGATGCGATCGCCCCAGGCCTTCTCGTCCCGATTGAACACCGCCGACGCCGTATGTATACCGTCTGCGTCACGAGAAGGTGTTGCCAGTAACACCTTCCAAGACCAGTTGAAGCGGAAGCATCGTCAGTGAAGGCCGTTGATGAGCCGGAATTGTAAGCCCAGAGCATTGGTGTAGTTGTCTCTAGCGTCCCGTATGCAACAGCAACAGCTCCAAGATCGGAGTTCATGCTCGACGGTCATATACCTTCTGAGTGAGAGCTTTCGGCATTGTACCTTCACTCATGTTCTCTCGAATCGTGATTCGGTGACGTCAGAGGAGGCGCTTGCACCAAGGGCGCTTTCGGTACAAAGGGCCCACGCTCCTTTCATTGGGTGGAGTACAGCGCTTGGAGCAGCTCGCCATGAGGGCTGTGAAAGACCCATAAAGCCTGCCCAGTGGGCTCCCCCTTCCTTGTTCACTTCCCAACCCCTCCCGCCCTTGACCAGGACAGCGTACACACCAATCGTAACACCATCACCAGCCAGCACTGCTAGAAATACACCTCATCACGGGATGAACACTATGAGCTCAACCTTGGTCTCGTTTCAGCCTCTGCCCTTCGCTTACCGTGAGAGGAAGGATATGGACACTCAATACTACCTCGCACACAATGCTTGGCGTAACCTCTTGGACACCGTCTCCCATTTGGAGACGGAGACACGCTTGTGCTCTCTCAGCCGGCTTGGGGCTCATTTCAACGGCCACCCCGACGGCAAGCTGGGCTACCCCTTGACTCAAAAACACAGTCGTTCCGAAACCTTGGACAGGCTTCGAACTTTCTGCGCGGACAAGAACCTGGATCAGACTGGGCTGGATGTCGCTCTCAGGCGTCTCAGAGACGACTTGGTTGAAGACGTTTCCGGGGTCAGCGCGCCACTCGTTGACCTTCGTGACAGCCTGAGAGGCCTAGTCCAGGTCCTCCTCGATCCGCTGGACATCCAGACGCTGAAAAGGACCATCATCACCATTGAACCGCCCAGAGCATGGTGCCAAGGGTATTGTGGGCAGTTGACAAAGCACGAAAAAGGTGAGCAGAACGAGAAGCAGAGCGAAGTGGAGTTCAGGAATGTGGAGTGGCCAGCCTGGGCGGAAGCCCACCTGGCCGAGCTTATCCTGCCTGTGCAGCCCTACACCAAGCAGATCTCAGCGGTCCCGCCGCCGTACGGATCCTGCAAGCGATCGATATCAGCCGAGAGCTCTCAGGGCTCAAGTTCACCAATCAAACAAGAGATCCAGACCTCGACGACGTCGCCGAATCCAGCGCTGAGACTGAGGGCTGTCGCGAAAAATGTATCGACCAAGGTAAGATCCGCCGCGTCCAGGCCTTCAGCCGAAAGCTCTCAGATATCAATTCCCTTGATCGGACAAAAGAGTCAAACGTCGATCGCCTCGTCGACCTCAACATTGAGTCTTGAGTCTCTTGCGAAAAAGTTGTCGACCAAAGTGAGATCCTTTGTGTCCCAAGCTTCGTCATCAACTCCGCAGGGGCCCGCAAAGCCTGTCGATCTGTGGGCAACGAGGCTCGACGAAGCAACACGCGAACTCGAACAGAGGAGGCAGTCGGCGATGGAATATCTGCGTGAATACGAGCTGACTTGCGCCGCATGCTTGTTTCGATTTGCGGGCGAGACCATTGTGTCGATGCGCTCGTCGGTAGGTCCTCTTGGGGATAAGTTTCGCAATGGCTCTGAAACAAAGTGGAAGGATTACATTTAATCGAAGGAAAGAGACTGCAAAGTGCTCAGAGTCTGCGAGACGATTTGGTAGGCTCAGCGGTGGCTGTAGAACTCTGTAATCTGTACATACATCTGTGTCTGAGTCTAACAAGCTTGTGTTTGTCTTCTACACTTCTGTCTCATGTGAAGTGTGTGTGATCACGGGGGATCTGTCAAGTCCGGACGGTCGTGACAACTGTGCACCATGTTGCTTGGTGGACCGTCCGGTATGCCGTTGTGTGTACAGGCGAGCTCTCTTCGTAGACACATCACGGCAGACTCTGCCACGCGGGTGGATACCTTCACAGTGATGCGTTCAATGTCATGCTGGGAGTGATAGGTTTGAGCAAGTACTGGGGAATT
>CAUG01000236.1:4485-51556 GCA_000442785.1 Papiliotrema flavescens NRRL Y-50378
GCGTCGGGGGAATGTCGTGTCCGGCGACATGAAAGGATCTTTGACCCGTGTTTCACCTTGTTCTCGACTGTCTGTCACATTCTCGTCAGCCATCACCCTGACCGCCAAGCGACCGTCGGTGCCTATCATGGCCTCTATGCTGTACCTGTAGCCCCCAATGTGCTCTTGTCGTCGTCGGCAGACGAGAGGAAGGTGACATGGACATACCTTTCGAATCGTACGTGGTCTGCTACTCGACCCCGTCCTTCTCCACCCTGGCGCCGCCCCGCACCCCTTGCCATAGCTAATGGTGCAGCTTCTGCGCCCTTCTATACCGCCTCTCGCATCGTCCGACGCCTAAGCAGCCCGAGAAGCAGCTGCCGCCAGCTGAGATCTTCTCGTCTTGGCTGCATCACCTCCCACGACCGTTCCCCGCGGGTACAGGGAAACACATCTTCCGGCTACTCTTCCCGCACGAGGGCTCGCGAAGGCGGTATGGGCTCAAAGAGACGCGACTTGCGGTCGAGCTCGAACGCATACTTTGTGTGGACGTATTGAGCAGATGGGACGCTGTCGGCTGGGGCGAAGCCGGCTCGGGTTCGTTGGGGGAGGAAGTGGAACGGGCCATGCGTGGCCGGGTGAGTCAAGGGCTATGTCACCATGTCGGCGTAGCATCGCGCTAACGAAAGCTACCCGCTGATCAAGCATCGAGCCTTAGCATAAGAGAGCTAGACAGCATGCTTGACAAGCTCGCTGCACACTCGACCTTTTCACAGCTCTCGCAGCCGCCTTCTTCCCTCCCGACACCGTCCGATATCCTCACTGCCCTCTTCCGCGACTCCTCCCTGTCCGCCTACGCCCTTGCAGTCCTCACACAGATCATTCTTCGAGACTTGCGTCCCCTGCTCAATCCTCTACCGTCCTTGCGGGTGTCGAATCCGACGGCGATGCTTCGGCTCAAGTCGAATACCGGCCCGGCGCAGCTGGAGCTCTATGCCGCGATGAGGTGCTGGGACGCGAGGATGGCGGTGAGGTACCGGAAGGGGATGGGTGATGTGGACGCATGCGCGGACGAGGTCGAACGGATGGGCGTGGGGGCTGGATGCTCGACCGGACCCATCGTCGGGGTGAACGTGCAGGTGAGTGTCTTTGCCAGTAACGGAGCGGTCGCTGAGGCCAGATCCCAAAGTGCTTGAAACGGCGGAGCGTGGACGACGCGCTGAAAGAGTTCACAGCCGAAAAGCGGTCACGCTCAGTCGGTATGGTCTGGGCAGAGGCCAAGTACGATGGGTACAGGTAGGCATACTCTGGGCAGCTTGAGCACTGGCTCATCTTGCAGGATGCAGATCCACGTCGAGGTCCGTTCCGACGACGATGTGCGCCTGACAATATTCAGCAAGTCCAAAAGGAACGCCACGGTCGATCGTCTCAACACCCATGCGTGAGCTTCACGTCGTCTTAGCGGCGAAGTGCTCACGACCAGGCTGATTCTCTCCGCGCTAGGCCTACCGGTCCCATCGCACCTACCCTCGCATCCGTCGCTTTCCGGCCGCTGTCGTCCGCCTCGCCGACGCATTGCCGGATCTATCATACTCGAGGCCGAGGTCGTGCCGTACAACGAGGGATCACGTGCTGGCGGCCGGGGACCTGGAGTCGAGGAGTTCTGGTGGCTTGGGGCGGCGGGAGTGACTGCTGAAGTGGAACAAATCAGGTAAGCATATGTGCTGCACTTCGAGTGATGTGCTCAAGACAGATATCCTGCTGACCGTGATCGGCATCTCTGCCTTTACTTCTTCGAAGCGCTACTAGTCGATGGGAAAAACCTACTGGATGCACCTCTCGAGAGTCGTCGGAGAGTCCTTGAGGAACATGTGGCCATCATACCTGGATTTGTGAGTGAGATCCCTGACACATTTTGAAGCCTCGTCCCTCTCTCGCTGAGTGCTTGTGTCTCCTGCGACGACCCCATGGCTGACGACCAGAGCGAGCTGGCTGCCTACACTTTGATACCCTTAGATCAGGGTCGGCATTTTGCGAGATCAGCTCTCCAGACAGCTTTCGATCGGAGCATACACCGGCGCGAAGGCCCGTCTGTGGACCCAGTCTCGACCTGGCACTACTGACAAGCAGAAGGTCTGGTCCTCAAAGCGCCGTGCTCGATATACATGGACTCTCGCTACCGTTGGGTCAAGCTCAAAGTAGGCGCGCAAATGTGCCAGTGGTCAAGCTGACCAGCAGAAAGACTATATCCCGAACCTGGGCGACTGCATCGACCTCGTCTTGCTTGGGGCGGGCTGGGATCCCGACAGGGCTCGCGACCTGCGCGTCGATACTTCCGTGTTCACCTCATTCTACGTCGGCGTGCTCACAAACCATGCTGCCGTGAAAGCCAAGCTGGAAACGCCGCATTTTGAGGTGCTGTTCAAGGTGTCGTACGGCCCCAGCCGGGATCAGCTGGAAGAGATCAACGGGTGTATCAGGCACGGCAGATGGGGCTCAAAGCGGTATGACAAAGACGACAAGTTCAAGCGGGTACGTCTTGTTCAGTCTGACGCGGGGCAGTGCGGATCTTGCGCTGACTTGCAGCGCCTCCTTGGTCTGTCGTGGACATATACCATGCGCCGGGATCTAAGCGCGCCGTCGGTCTTGTTCGAGCGGCCAATGTGCTGCGAAGTCATGGGCGCTGGGTTCCAGCGCATCGCCGGATCGAAGGTGAATAGCGCAGCTTTGGCCAGGGCATTCCATTGACCACAGCTGTACGAGCTTCGATGGCCACGATTACAGAAGATCTGGGACATTATAGAGCGACCATGGACCGAGGGTCAGTTTCGAAGCGCGCGTGGGGCGCTCGAGCTGATACCAGCTCTCACGTCGACTGACTTGATCGAGGACGCTCGCAACGCGCTGGGGTTTGGCCTCACAACGAGCACACCGAGCCCTTCGCCACGAGACGACTCGATCCGAGCTCTGTGGCGCTCGTCGTCTGCAGCGAATCTCACGGACATCCCTGACCTGCCGACCCCTTCGCCAGACAGACCGTCACCACGACGCATGCAGTCCGCCCCGGATCTACGAGCTATCATCAAAGCTTCGCCTCGTACGCCGATCCGACGGCAACCGGCGAGAGACCGGTGTTTCGAGCTCAGCCCAGCTTTCGCCAAAGACGAAGACGAGTCGTGCGGAGTGTTGGTTGAGACCGGGCTTGAACGCCTCGGCGTGCTGAGCTCATCCAATTGGGCTCGAGCTAGGGCTTCCGACTCGTCTGAGCGCAGTACCGCAAGGGTCATCGATCCAACCCCAGCAAGGGCTTTGACAGAGGTAATGCGGGAGAATATCGTCGGCCTGGCGGAGCCCAGAGCGGGGTGTAAAAGAACAGCTGAGGACGCCACGTCGGGGCAATTGCGCAAGCGGACCAAGCCTAGACCTCTGTCATTGCGCACACGAATCAAGATAGCCTGTAAGTTTCGGTCGTCACGCGATGTCCCGGCAGTATGAAACATGCAATGAATCGAGGTAGTCAAATGTGAACGACACCCAGCATGCACCGCATGCTATCTCTAGTGCGCCCCGTTGTCATCACTGAAAACCCGTGAGCTGTCCAGCACTTTCGGGTCCAAATCATCAGCACGGGCGCAGAAGGGCTATTGCATTGTCGGCGGAGTGGGCCGCAAAGCCGGCGATCGCGTGCAGCTCCCGAGCATTGCGGGGATCCTTTCAGGCGGACCCCTCGAGCCGCGGACAGAACAACAAAGGAAGGTTGACCGTGCGATGGTGAGGAGGGGAGTCATAGGTCGTGGACACCGTGAGCCAAGTGTCGCCATTTGAGCAGCATGGCAGTCAGACCGCCCGTGACAGACAGAGACACACGACGTCCGCCGATTGTACCCGGGACCCGGCGGGGTGGACGTCGAGACCGCCCACCCCAGCCCGAGTTCCGGCAAGAATACGACGAGAAAGCGAGGGAGTACGAAGAAAAGCACGAGTGAGTCGAACGGTTTTGCGGACGGTTGGGCAAAGTCGTTAAGATTGGCTGACTTCCAGGGAGAAGAAGCAGCGGCGGGCGGCAGAGAGACAGCTACCGGCTGATCAGCGACGCCGGCTCCGTCAAGAGCGATTCTGGGATACATTCCTCTACGCCCTCTCCTTCCCCTTTCGGTTTGTGCGCGGCCTCGCCTGGGCAATCATACTCATCGTCCTGTTCATTTTGCCCGTGCTTCTGTTCTGGATACCGTGGACGAAATGGCCCTCGACCCGTCCGAAGCTGTGGATGAACCGCGCGGTCCCCAGTGCCACTGGCGAAAAGAAGCGATACGGCAAGCAGCGCCAGCAGTTCGTTCCCGGCAGTGTGGACCGGGCGGAGGAGCTCAAGGATTTCTTTGCGTGGCCGGGAAAGGGCGTCGAAATGCAAGCTCCGCCGGGACGGCGCTTCGGGGCTTTCTTGAAAGGACGGTGCTGGGAGCTGTACGACCTGATGAGCGAGTGCTGGCGGTCGATCACCAGGCAGGGCTTGCAAGTCGGCGGCGTGCTCTCGGGCGTGATCATTCTGGGGTGTCAGGTCGATATGATGCGGCATGATTTCACGACCAAGACTGTCCGGGCGTATTACGAGGCGATTTACGGTGGCGCGAATGATGAGCGGCCGGAGGATCTGACGAGGACGGACCAGAATTGCGCGTACATCCCCGGGACGGGCATCGCCAACTGGAGCGACAACCTGGAGAATCTCGGCGAGTGTTTTGAGCACACTGATCGGCAGCAGCTGACCTCGCAGTGTGGTACGGCTGGTACCACACGTCGCTGGCGATTCTGTGCGTCCTGCTCATCGCTCAGGAGACCTTCAATGTCAGGCTGGGCTTGTGGGCGCCGCAAGTGAGTAGCGGTCTCCTCGCCGTGGACGCGACAAGGTGGCGGTGATTGACGGCAGTCCAGTCGCATGGGGGAGGGCTATACCATCATGTTGTAAGCTTGAGGACTGGAGGAGTCCATACGGGCGTTGATGGCGAGGCGCTTACAAACGCAGCCTGGTCGCGGCAACAATGTCCGCGTCCCCGAATTACGGAGGCTTCGGAGATGTTGTGTGAGTCTTACGGGATGGCGGTTTTCTCCTCGGCCAGATCGCGCCAGAGGTGAAAGCGCGGCCGCGCTCACCACAGCACCGTCCGCTTCCGCTACGTCGTGCTCGTTGTGGTGTTCGTCTTCGGCATCTACAACGTGCTGAAGGGTCTGCTCGGTGACATGGACAAGGGGAACCACGAGGATGCAGACCGCGCTTACCGCATCCACCGTTTTCCCCTACGGCCGTGGTCGGAGAAACAGTGGCAGAAGCACAAGACACGCCAGCAGTTTCGCGAGCGACGGCCGGGGGACGAGCCGCAATACTGGGCGGAAAAGTGGTCCCTGTGGCTCGGAGACGAGGTCTGGCCCCAGGTCAAGCGATCGCGCAAGGCAGTGCATGAGGGCCGGCAGGGAACGAAAGTGCGTAAGCGATATCGCAAGACTGAGGCGCAAATGGAGGCGGAACGGGGCAGCATGGCCAAAGGGTAGGCAGGGTTGTATTGTCGATACCCGGAAGCTCACTCATCACAGCTGGATTCGCGGCGGCTGTATCGACCTTCCCGGGGAGTCTACACAAGACGAGATCGACTTTGGCGAGTTCGCTCGGTACAAAGACTGGGGCGATTACGAAGGGATACCAAACTGGCACCCGTGGAAGAAGCGCGAAGACGCCGAGGACATGGGGCGGGAAGAGGAGGAGCATTTCATGCGGATGCGCATGACGTGGGAGCGGTACTGTTGCTGGTTCTTCGACCTGAGGCGCGCTTTTGCCTGCGTGTGCGCGATGGGAGCCTTTTTTATCCATCTCGGCCTGTTCATAAAGTGAGCCGCAGCCCTGCGCCCCGTTTGCGCTGTATACTGGGCGAACACCTTCCTTACAGCAGTGTGAGCTATATAACGCAGTGGAAGGCGTATGGAGACGCGTATCGGACGGCTCAGACGGACTGGAAGGACAACGGTGGGCCGTCAGAGGACAGTTGCCAGTACTACCCGGGCTCGCACATGCCGATCGTGCCCCGGCCGGGCCTCGTCTGGTGGCAGGGCGTGGGCAACAAGTGAGCGCGATGGTCTCAGTGTCCGGCGAGGCCCTTCATTCCTGATTTATGACTGCCTGGCGAGGTGCATCGCGCTCACGATCAGCATGTTCTGGCTTGGGATCTGGCACACGTGGATGATGCTCATGTGCATCGGGGTGTTCCTTGTAGCTTTCTTCAACTGTCGGTAAGTTCGCCTTTGCTCGGAAGATCAAATACGCCTGGAGATCGATTCACACTCTATACTTACGCCAGGATCTTCGGGATGGAGCTGAGAGTACCCATCACGCTGCTCGGGCCTCGCACGAGTTCGAATGGAATCGGCTGGACTCTGGGATTGTGAGTTGCCACATGAGGCATGCGGACTGACGCAAAGCATTGCATGGAGTACACTCTCGCTTGGCATGTTCTCCGAACAGCCACCGTGAGTAGAGACGCGGCTGCCATCGAAGCTCCCGATCAAGCCTCCGTTGCGAGAATACTGACAACAGGGGTGTGTTATGGATATGTCGCTTCATCCTCTACGCCTGCCTCACGGCTTGGATATCATTTCTCGTTCCGGTGAGTGTACGATACAGGTTTTTAGCAGCACGGCTTACGACCAGAACGAAGCGCTCACCAATATCTACGCGCGGGATCCGTTCTGGACAGCTCCGAACCGCTGGGTGTTCAGGAAGCTGTACCGCGACGCGTACTTTTGGCCCACGCCAGACCACTGGAAGAAGATGCGCAACCGTTGATTACTTTGGCTCATATGTACTCCACGCAGATCACTCAGCTAGGGACGTGTGAACGCCCCCTATGCATTGTTTCTACCACCCGGCGAAAGCAGGCCGCCGGCCTCCCGAGGCACTGAACAAGCCTGCTCCAATCTAAACACAGGGACACCCATCACCCCTGGCTCCAGCGTCTCAAAGGTGCGTGACGCACGCGATCATTTCTGCCAAAGGACTTTCGCTCAGTCCTCGGCTGAGATGGACATCAATGATCCCTTTCAAATGCAGACGGGCACGGCACGGTAGATCGACGAACGTGTGACGAGATTCATCCCCATCTCTGGTCGAACGAGAGCTCGAAAGTGCGTAGGAGCAGACCCAGCACACCACTCGTCCTCGGCTGCACTGATCGTACCATCCTCCGCCGCGCACCCAGTCACGCATACAGGTGATGCTTCGCACTCGGAATCACTACCATCCGCAAACGGAAAGGTCCAGCGCTTTGCGGACACGACAACGAAGGCCGGAAGCCCACGATGTCGGGTACGAGCTGGATGAACCGACAGGCGTCGTCACGCTCGAAGACTACTCGCCTTACATTGTGTACGGCGGGGCGGACTGGCTAGTCGATCACGCCGGTTAGTACGCAAATCCTTGAGGTAGGATGCAGCGATGCTGACTCTCAGACGACCCGCAGACCCGTCTGTATCGCGGAGGCACATTCTACGCGTCCACTCAGCCCTCAGCCTGGGCGCAGGTCAGATGGAATGGTACCGATATCAAGGTGTACGGGGCGAAGCGGGCCAAGTGGATCATCGCACCGTGGATCGCTCAAGGGCACAAGCTCACTGCAGCCATGGCTTCTACGCCGTCATTGTGGACAATGGGCAGATCATGTACTTTGACGGGGCGGCCACACCGGACCAATTTCAGGCGCTGCTTTACGCATCAAGAGACCTCGACGATAACCACACGAGCTGCTGATCGTGAACGAGAATCTGTACAATGCCAGCGGTCCTGGTAACGTCTGTGAGGTGGCACTGACGCTGACGTACTGAGGCTCACAGCAGGGCTAGATATCGACTTTGTCAAGTTCACGGGGACGCCGTGAGCTGATCTTCCAGCATAAATCGGTGTGTTGTGCTTACGGCAGGATTAATCCGAGGGCAGTCGCAAGTACGGACGTGTCGCTGCCTTTTCCAGCGCCTACGAAGCAAGAGCTTGGCACGTCATCCGATCCTCTCACCGCACCGACCATAGCACCGGGCCCATCGCTCTTCCCAAGCCAAAGCCAGTCCACGTCGAGTGCTCCTGGCACGGTGGTCCGGACTATGACGACCGACGTGTATCCTCCGTACGAGTCGAGGTGGGTTTCAGGTGTATGTGACTCGCTTTACTGATTGTAGCGCGACCAGATTTGGCAACTCGACCTCGACGGGAAGCATGGACCTGCCGAATGCCGGAAGCACTGGTTGCGCCGCGGTTCCCATGAGGGCAGATTGCGGAATGATAGTCGGGTGGATTGGGCTGATATGGCTCCTGATCGGCTTCCTCCGACAAGCTTGAACGCGTTTTGTGATGCGCCGGTAATTTATTTGTAATGCATCTGGTGCAGCCATTACGATCTCAGTTGTAATGTCCATTTGGTGACATCATATCCATCCTCCTTTGACCGTGCTTCTGTAACACCCTTACTCTTTCCTCACCATACCCGCTACAATGTCCGCAAGTGAGAGGGGCACTCTCTGCCATGGCCGACGACTTACAGAACAGAACAAGACGAGCCAGTCTGCTGCCCGCCCCAAAAGACGGCTGACTCGGCGGTCAAGAACAAGGTCCCTCACCCTGTGTCCGCGAAGACGGGCATCGAGCTCAAAGGCAAGATCGAGAAGGTCGGCAATTTTGACGAGGTTTATGTGGTGCGTTCGACTTGCTTCGTCAAGGCCGAGTGACTCTGCATGTTTGCAGGCGGCAGACGGCGCGGCTGATGGACAGACCGGCTCGGACAATTCGAAACATGCCATTGTCGTGGTGTACGACATCTTTGGGTTCTGGTGAGGCCAGGTGTTTCAACGAGGCGCACACTGACATATAGGGAGACCACCATGCGGGTGCGATACTATGCTTGAGCTGGCGACAACTGCTCACACCGCAGGGCTCCGACCTCCTTGTCTCCCATCTCGAATCGTCCAATCCGACCAAAGTGTACATGCCCGACTTCTTCCGCGGCAAGCCGTTTCCGAAGGACGAGGATGGGAACAAGGAGCTCTTGCAAAAGTTCTTTGCCGGGACGTGAGTCGATTCGAGCCGGCCACGCATCCCGGTCCAGCGTTTAATGGTTGCCGTGTGGAGTCAGGGCTGAGCGGCAGAGCCAAGCTAGATGACCGGCTCCCCGAAGCGATCGACTTCGCCAACCACCTGAAAGAGTCAAAGGGATACAGCAAGGTGTCGATCTTGGGGTACTGCTGGGGTGAGCTTGCCACTCTCCGATCACATTGACACGGCTGACCTCGTTCGCAGGCGGCAAGCTCACCCTCCTTGCGCTATCCTCAACGCTGTCGAAACCCACGCCGTTCTGCTGCGGCGCGATCGTCCATCCCGCCATGATCGCTCCAGAAGACGGCGACAACCTTGCCGTCCCGCTTGGCTTCTACCCGAGCCATGACGAGCCGAAGGACGTGGTTGAGAAGATCTCGAAAGTGAATGAGGACAAGTTTGGCAAGAAGGGGGACTACCACCTGTACGACACTGTGTGAGCATCGTCAAGGAACCGCAGCTGACATGATGCTGATTCATAGGCACCACGGATGGGCCGCGGCGAGGGCGAACTTGAAGGACGCGGAAAACTTGAAGCAGTACGAGGATGTGTATCATCGTCTGGGGGAGTTCTTCTCCAAGGGGTGTTGCTAAATCCACAATGCGCGCACGTCACGCACTTGCAGGCTGCAAGGTCATGGGGCGATGCTGTGTAACAAGGAAAGAAGACTAGCACGAAGCCGTCATGTGCATGTCTGACGCAAGACTTGCGTCCGGTGCGCCTCTTTGCACGGATGTGACGTTGCTGGCACTAGTGCAACCGGAGCAGACACTTGCGTACAGCTTACTGCGCGAGTCACTGGCTCTGCGCCTCACGACTCTCTATCAAGAACCGTCCACCCGCCCAGAATCGCCAATGCAATTGCCACTCCCCACCCCATCAACCCATACCCCATGCCCAACACTGCCCGCCGCGTTCCCGCTCCTGCAGGTTGACCCGTGCTCTGCTGTATCATCAGCGAGTCGGGGATCTGCTGGTCTTGGACATTCGACCAATCTTGTCCTGCCTCCTGCCCGCAAGTTTGGAGATGGTTGCCGAACGCCGTGGTCACGCCATTGCCCCGAATGTTGGGGATCATGTACACCCTGGCAGGTCAGTCGGGGCCACTGGGAGATGCGATGCAAGTGCTCGCCAATCTGCCAAGACTCACGCCGCCTTGTACAGCTCGTACATGCACCCGGTGCATGCCGCCTGCTCGAATACGCTCTGCTGGTATTGCTGCAGGTCTGTGCCCGTGACGAGGTTGTTGAAGAAGCCGTTGTTGTTCGCCGCGTCGGAAGTGTTCAGGTTGGCAGGGAGACACGGGTCGCCCGTTCCGTTGCTGCCATTAGCCACACCGTACTACTGGCCATCCGACCCTTTCGGCTCGTTCGCCACGAATTCATGCGGCGGACAGCCGGCTCACAAGTACACCGAGCACGCCAGCGTCCGATAGCTGTTCGTGTAATTATCCAAAATCGCCCGAAGTACCGTAACCAGCTGTGTATCTCCACTGCTGGCACACGTATCCGCGAGCTGCGCGCGCGTCTGCGAGATATCACCGTCGGTGCACTGCGCGCTTGCGCACACTGTGCTCAGGTACCCCGTCAGCTGCGTGGAGAAGCTCGAGTTGTCCGCCGGACGCGCGATCAGATCCGCTAGCGTCGTGAGGCCCAGGCATGTGCCGATGGGGCTGACGGTCATGTTCACGAGGGTGATAAGGCACGACATGGACGATACTTGGGCGGCTTGCAAGGTTTGCAGGAACGCGACCTGCGGGTCCACCGGCGCGGCCTGGGCAGTGGCGGACGTGGTATTGCCGGATGCGGTCGGCTCGGATGCTTGACGAGGGGCGAGAGTGGCTGCTACGCCGTGGACCAGGCCGAGGGCGGCGAGAATGCCCCAAGTAATGCGCGCGACTCGCATCGTGATCTTGCGGTGAGTGCCCAGGGGTGCCGGTGGTGAGACCGCGCGGAATGAGCAGGCTTGAACGACGAAGACAGTGGAGGATGACTTGCATCGTGCACCCGGAGGCGGCACTTTGACAATCGGATGTCACAAGTCAGCCAGGGGAGGACGTGAAAGGATAGCAGCGATCAAGGGCACAGCTGCCGTGAGTGTTGGGCCTCCTCCCGATTCTTGTTCCTTTGAGTAGCACGACGCTCGTGTCTGCTCAGTCTTAGCCTTGGCGGGCTTCTCGCAAGCGGGCCCATGACCGCCCCACTTCAACCACTGTCAAGGCTCTAGTCGGCGTGTCGACAAATGCATCGAGGTATACGTAAGAATGTCCAATCGTTATCGTGTGTCGTGTACAACGCGGACAAAGGGGTGGAACGCGGGGTCGGGAGCGTAAGGCGGTGGGGGATGCTTCAAGGTGTGATCGCTCCATGCCGGCGTGCGATCGATTGTGATGTGTGAAAGCGGCATGTGATGTGAACAGTGACGGGCCTTGCCTGTTGTGAGCTGCTGTCATCGCGCCCCGTTATGTCACACCTATGCTCACCACGGAAGAAGGGAAGCTGAGTTGGCCTCTTGGCCTGTCTTATACCTTTTGCCCGCTCGACTGCGCCCGCGCGATTCGTTCCTCGGCGGCCTTGATTTGCGCCTCGAGCGCGGCGAGCTCATTCTCGAGGTGTGGGAGGTTGGATCGCCTGCGGTCAGCCTCGAGTACTTGGCTTTTGACCCTGGACGGTGTCCAAATCAGCCCGTCGTAGAGACCCCTCCGCGCTCACCTCTTGTTCACCTTTTTCTGCAGCTCCTCGACCGCCTCGGGATCGTCCCCCTCATTCAACTTCAAGCTCTTGTCCGACAAGACGTCCCACTCGCGCTCGGTGCTTGTGCCGAAACTCCTCGAGCCCTCGCTTCCACTATGGTCCCGACTGCCCGGCTGGCTGCTCGCGGTGCTGGCATACCCTGAAGCGACGCCTACTCGTGTACGCGCCGCGGACTGAGCATACGGGTACGCCGAGGGGGCTCGAGCGGGGATGGGTTGCGTCGGCTGGGCGGGAGGGGGTGCCTGCCGGGCGGTAGGGCCGACGACAGCTTCGAGCAGGCTTGTCTGGGATGATGATGCAGCGGGGAGGAAGCCCAGATCGAGTGGCAATGGGGAGGAGAGGTGGTGTGATTGGGTCTGGGATGGCGGAGTAGGAAGAGGGCCGCGCAGCGTGGTCTGGGCGGGTTGAGCAGTGGGCGCCGTGTATCTAAAGTCAGCGCGAGCTGTATTGAGGCTTTGTCAATAATTGCCGACCCCGTCGCCGAGGGCGCTCCAGTCCCTTCTGCAGCGACACTCACTGCTGATACTGCGCTGGTGCTTGGCCAGAGCTCGACGACGACGGAGGTGGTATACCGCTAGGACCGCCCGAGTGAGCACCGGTCTGGTACGCGTTCCCGCCGATTCCGCTCATTTCTCCATATGTGTGTGTTTACAAGTCGTATCTGGCCTTGTTGAGATGCTCCTGAGAGGTTCTTCAGCCTGAATACGGTCGTGAGGTGGTCGATGTCGTCGCTGGCAGTGTTGATGATGACGGCGAGGATGACCGAACTGTGTTGCTCGCCATCAGGCATGAGACGCGTTTCATCGTGTAATCCGTCTCGGTATATTTACGTATGTGGCACCAGCCACCGCCGACTATCCCTGGACCTGGTCTTCTGCTCTCCCGCTGCACGCTCTCTGCGCCGGTTTTACATGCATGCGGCTCGCAGGCTATGACAACATGCTTAACTCGGGCACCCGCATGCCCGCTTCCCTTGCATCACCGTCGTGGACGGTACGTTGTGTCTACGCCCAGAGCGGACAGCGTACTGCCTTTACCGCATCGTGCTTGCTAGCCGTGCTGTTCATGCGCATGAAGACAAGCAGTTGCCCCACGCCGCCACTTTGGTCGCTCTCGGGTCTGCTGTATGAGCTCGAGCGAGCGAGACGTCAGGTCAACTGACTATTCTGACCACCGCGCAGACGCAGAATCTCGGCGTCCTGCTTGGACGCGCGGTCCAACTCGGCGTTGTTGGCTGCGTGTCAGTGTGTCAGGCATCCACCCCTAGGCAGAACGCGCGCACTCATGGGTCGCTGACTGGTCGGCTGCTCAGCCACGGTCACTTGCTGCTTGTCGACGGCGTCCATGGTGATGGGTGTGTACGGTCGCTGATACAGATAGGCACTACTTGCACCGTGCAAAGAGGACGGCTCTTATACCCTCGATGCCAGGGTGAAGGTACCCCTGCATGGCGTCTGTGAGAGCGGGTCTGCTTTGCGGAGCTGTAAGTGCAACGCGAAATGCGACTTGCCGTGGGCTTTATGGCAGTCATTCGCCCGATATAGGCATACATGACGCCATGTGCCGGTTCCAAGTCGAACGCACCATTCGAGGCTTCAGGACATGTGGGGGCATGTGATGCGGCATCGGCTGGGTCGAGTGCCTCGCCGACGAGCGGTATGAGATTGCATTCCTGCTGCCAAAAGCCCACTCTGGCTGCCCCCGATGACGATGGACATGCGGCTGGTCCAGATACAACCGTGACTTGCCACGGTCATGCACGCCCCTCCCGCCAAGTCAGCTGCCCTCGGGCGCGGTAAATATGAGCACATGTCCTTCGCCACATAGACGCTCGACGTTTGCGCCCCCCCGGACACAGCGGCGCCGCAGGACGTATGACCCCGACAATGCCTGGCATAGCGTCTGCAGCTCAACATCGAAAACTGGACTGGCATAGTCTACAAACTGTACTTGTGCTGATAAAGCTGCAACGCCAAACTACCGGCGTACCACACGCCCCACGCCCGCCTGTACGCCTGCGCCGTCCCCATACAAGTCGCTCACAACGAGCTCGTGACGAGCCGACCCTCCTTGAAAATCGCCTTCAAGTACAGCTCGGGCCGGTCAAACACGGTGATATCGTCCAGGGGGTTCTTGTCCAGTACCAGCAGATCTGCTATCGCGCCCGCCGCGACCACACCCAGCTTGCCCTCTTGCCGGAGCATCTTGGCCGGGTTGACGGTCGCGTGTCGGAGAATCGTCGCGGGCGACAGAACCTTGGACCGGACGGTGAATTCTTCGGTCTGCAACGCGTGCATCGAGATGAGCATGTCGGAGCCGTAGCAGATGGTCACGCCGGCTTCGTCGGCGATCTGCTGTTAGCGCGCGAGCTGGTGCGGAGTATGTTCTGAAGCATGGCATCGAGAGGTTGAGGGGGTAGGGCGAGGGGTTGCGAATCCATCGATCCCAGGTCGAATGCTGAACGCCCGGCCTTCATCGCGCGTTGGAAAGCAGTGAGAAGTACCAGCGAGCCCAACCCACCTTCAGCGCCTTCAGACCCATCTGCATGACCTCGGCGTTCTTGACCTGCTGCTCCTCGTTCAAAAACTTGCTGCCGAACGGGTCGCGGACCATGATGCCATAGCAGCTTAGCGTCGGAGTGAGGTAGATGCCCTTCTCAGCCATCATCCTGGCTGTGGGCTCGTCGATGAGGTTGCCGTGCTCGATGCCCATGACGCCGTTGTCGACGGCATGGCGGATGGCCTCGCAGGTGTATGCGTGCGCGGTACACTGGGGTCAGTGACATGTCCGGGCAAAGTGAGACGGATCGCGCTGTCCCCGGAGCTGTCTAGGGTCGCAGGCCTGGCTCGAAGCCGGTTCGCCAACCAACTACCACTCACCATCTTCTTGCCCATCTGCCATGCCGTGCTCGTGATCGCGCGGACCTCCTCGGGGCTATACTGGATCGCCTCGATCGGGTCGTACTCGCTCGACACCCCTCCGCCCATCATGATCTTGATAAAGTCCGCTCCGGCTTTGAGCTCCTCCCTCGTCGCCTTGAGACACCCCGGCACGCCATCGACCACCCTGCCCAATGAGATCGCCGCGCCGTGGCCTCCGCAACACGTCGATGCGCCTTCCATCCCGGGTTGTCCGACCGGGACGTAGTCTGCATGACCGCCCGTCTGCGACAACGCCTTGCCGCACTGGAACAGCCGTGGGCCCTCGATGAGCTGCTCCTTGAGCGCGTCGGCAAGGAACTTGGACGCCCCGCCTGTATCCCGCACGGTCGTGAATCCGCGGTGCAGCATCCCCTTGAGGACGTACGTCGAGCGGAGGGTGGTTACCTGGTCGGGGAGGCGTGTCATGTCCGCCATGGTCTGGCGTCAGCCCTCCACAACTCGACCGTCAAGCCGACGTCGTGGCCGCCCATCACTCGCAACTCACATTCACACCCGGCACGGCCGTGACGTGCACATGCGCATCGATCAAGCCTGGGGAGACGAACTTGCCCCCGACGTCAATCCGCGTGCCCTCCTCCACGACCGAGCTCGACCCCTGCCCGTCCGCCGAGATGCTAGCAATCACCCCGTTCTTGATGGTGATCGAGTGCGTGCCATCCAGCACCGTGCCGTTGACCGTGTCAATGATGCGAGCATTGGTGAGGGTATATGGCGTCTCGGACGGCTTGAGCCAAGGCTTGACCCGGAGCTCATCGAGCCTGGCGTGAGCGGTGTGTTGTGCGCGACACACGCAGAGAACTCACACAGCGTCCCGGACCTTGGGGTCGTTGGGGTAGATATCAGTGTAACTCTTCGACATGGGTGTGGTTCGACTCTCAATGATATGGATCGCCTGGAGGGTATGTACGAATGTACACCAATCGATGCACACCCCCGACCCATCTTATACTCCTCTGCCCATCACCCCCCAGCGATGCATACTCGTATCTGTAATCAGAAGCACAGTTGGCCGCGGCCGCTTTTGCGGATCACCCAGAGTGCTTTGGCCGATTGGCGCATCGGACATCTCCTGCACGCTACACCTGCCTCTACCCTCTGCTCATTCCCCCGTCATGCACTGTTGGGCCGGTTCAGGGCTCTTTTGAAACAGCGACGCCCTCTGCGCCCGCAGCGTTCCGACAAACCCGACGCTCTGTTGCACAACCTGCCGGCAGAAATGCTCGCGCACTCCGAAGGCGATGAACGATAACGGTCTTCGCCGATTTCTCTGACACTAGCTCAGCTGGCTCCATAGCCGAGACAGCTGCATCTGGACGCCGGTGGAGAGGTGGCGAGGGACACGACAGCAGACTATGCAAAAGCAGAACCTCACATCTGTGCGTGCTGTGTGCTATGATACTGTGTCTCGCGGATCGGTACGGCTTTTCATTCACGGCGCGTGAAGCCACTCGAACAGCGCCATACTGATGTCCTTTTGCCATTCCTGCTGGCCCGCCTCTCCCGACGCACCGCCACCGTCACCCGGCACCGCACCAAGCATACTGTTCAAAAGCCCGCCTGCTCCTTCTCCTGCTGCCTCGGCTGCACCGTTCCTCACAAGTCCACTGGTCCCACCCACATGCGCGCTGGTTTCGGGCAGCAGGTCGTTAGTCCCATTCGCGACCACACCACCCAGTGTCCCCGATCCCTCGGCGAGCGTCGCATACACGAGCGGCAGCTGCCCACTGACGTTTGATGCGCTCGAACTGCCTTCCAGTCTATTCCCATATGAGCCTGCGGCGGACAGCCCAGAGTGCGGCGTGCCGATCGATGCTCCGGCGGTGGTTGACCCTCCGGCGTAAAGCAAGGCCGCCTTGTTCAAAGTTGCCGAGTTCGACGTCGAAGTCGTAGAAGAGACCGCGGACGATTGACGCATGCGGAAGAGCCACTCTATCTCCTCGGCCCGGGCCCATAATTGCGGGTAGGGGATGCAGTACTGCCGCAAACCCACAACTGCGATCATGCACTCTTCGCGGGCTTGGTCGGCGAGGAACATGCCTGCTTCGTAAATTGGTTGGTGCAGGATGAGCCTGGGCGTCAGGTCGGTCTTCAACGCGGGCCGGCATAATTTGCGGGAGCAGCCGCGGGACTCACGGGTCAAGGCGGAGATACTGGTTCAACGCGAGGGTGGATGTCTATCATGAGAACCGCTTCTCCTGGGGAGCGCCCAACACACTCACCAGCGACGTGATACGCAGAGCCCCATGCGCTGCCTCTTCCCTGATCCGCTTCCTGGCGACCTCGATCTGCGCTGCCAGGACCATCCCCGGCGGACGGTCCGTTGCGCGCAACTCTGCGATCCCAAAGTCCTTGATGGCTCGCTCGACCACAAGCCACAGGGCGTGGTAATATCTGCCGTCAGTTCAGGACTAAGCATACACACTGCTTGCCAACCAAGCGAGCTCGGCCGGTCTGATCTCCGCGGCTGTGCAGGCACTCACGCATCCGTGCTGCACGCCGTGATGGCGGCGTCGAAATTCCAGCTGTTGGGCCATTGCGACGGCACCCCCAACTGCGACAAAAAGTTGTCGCGCCAGGACGAGCAAGCATTGATGAATGTCTCGAGCGCCGCGAGCGGGATGCCCATGTCCGGTACACGCGGGTGCCACAGGTCTGCACATAGCTGCCTGCACATCTTCGACCCGGCCGAAGCGGCGCCCAGGAACGCCACGGACTGCAGCTCAGCACGGCGTCTGTATGTCTGGGACGAAGGACTTACCTGCTGGGTGCCGTTGGGCAAGAAAGGCTCGTGGCGGCCCGACTTGCCCACTGCCATAGCGACATCAAAGTCGCCGAGCTCGTGCCTCGACTCTGAGCTGCCCATCAGCGTCGAGTCACACCACGGCAAGACAAGCGGCATCGTCTTGACGGGACTCACAAAGCGGGCTGTAACCGATGCAAAACCGACTGGAACCCATCGCTGCACCCGAGGTACCAGTACGTGAACACCGCCGACGTCTTCTCTTTCTCGTCCGGTATCTTCGCCAGCGTCTTTGGATCGCTATATCCCAGTGCTTCGACGTGTCTCACGGCGCTGGTGAAGTTGTAGCGGGTGTAGCCTGTCGTCAGATCCCCCACAGGCGCGCCTAAGCAAGCCAAAGCCTGCTCACGGTCTCTGAGGAACGGCGATTCTGCCCGTTAGCCTGGTGCAAATTGGTACCTTGGCCAGACTGAACCCACGAGCTACCAAGTACTCGAGCAGTGTCAGCACCTGCACGTTGACCAGAGATCCTATCCGATGGGTCTTTTGCACCTCGACAACCTCCCGCGCGCGTACCACCAGCAGTTGCACCAGCCTGCTGCGAGGCGGTACCCGCCCGGGTCTCCCCTGGTTCGTCTCATCCCGCGTCATGCATTCTTCCCGGTCGTGGTTGATTATCGAGTGGTCGGAGAATCGGCCGCCAAAGGCAATGGCGACAGCGAGGAGATTGTGCGGCACCGGGCCATCGGGATGTGTGTCGGGCGATGCGAGTCGGGCGCGGATGTTGGAGAGGTCCAGCAAGGGGAAGCGAGGGTGGACGACGGTGGAGAAGGTATCGACAAGGTCGTCCGCGAGTCTGCGGTCAGTGCTGAGCGGCTTTGACATCCGTCGCGGTGACCATCTACAGGAGCACATTACTCGAGACAAGTCTGTGTTCTCGCAGGCTTGGAAGCAGATTCTCTCGAGCGACTCACTCTCTTGTGCCCACGTCCGTCAGCCCCGCGTGCGCTTCGCTCGGGTCATCCGACCACACCCTCCCGCCTTGCTCCTCCCATATATCTGTAAACCCCGCCTCGCACCCCTCAATACTGCTCAGGTCGCTATATCCGAGGTGGTGATGCGTCACCACCGTCGGCGAGAGCATATACCGCACGAGGTTCGCTTGCTTCTCTGATGGGCGCAGGTCCGACGGCGGTCGGGCAGGGTGGTGGTAGTACCTATCATGAGTGACCAATCGGACGGGGACAGAACAGTGCACTGACCGAGGCAAGCTCGCAGCCTGTTGTAGGGGTGTTGCCTGGCTGGAGGTGCTCTCCGTGCGTTGCTCACGGTCATCCTCCCTCTCCTCCACGCCAGACCGTTTCCGCTTGACGCCCGCGGGAGGTGCTGTATCCATGAGCTCACCCGGAGCGACAGCGGCAGTCATGGATCCAGATCTAGACCCATCTCCGGTCAAAGTCCCCTTGCCTTGCCGCACCTTCTTCGCCTTGGCCTGCAGCTGCTCGACATAGTTGCTCGTGCACTTTGCGCCCTTGGCCGAACACTGCTCGCACTGGAGTCAGCCGGACGAGATGACTCTGCTTCAACTTACATTCTCCGCGATGGTCGTCCGTCTGCAACGGATCTTCTTGGCCCGGCATGCATCGCACGCGACGTTCTGCTTCCTTGACGGGCCGTTCTCGGCCCTGGACAGCATCGTCCCGGCGGTGGTAGACGGTCCAGTCTCGCTGCCGCCTCGTAAGGCCACTCCCGGTTCTTGCCCAATGCCTGTTGCCGAAGCCGAAGAGCTCGAAGCCGAGATGCCCGGCTGCAATGTGGAAGAGCTCGAAGATGGTTGGAGAGGGATGTCCGATGCAGCGGACACTGGCTGGAGCGGCGCGGAGTGTTCGTCCAGTTCTGTCGCTCCTGCAGTCAGAGCTGAGTGGCCGTGTGCTATGTTGCTGTATGCGGCTGGGATGGCGTTGAGAGTGAAGTCAAGCCGGGGCGAGGGGGGTTGTCTGTTTCGGCTTGGGTCCATGTTGGAGGTGAAGGGCAGGAATGGTTTGCAAGTGGCCGAGATGGAGGGCGATCTTTCCCTTCCCTCTCGCTACCTTGTCCTCGTCTCTCTCTCTCTCTCTTCCTTCGTCGACGCCAGTCGACACTGAGTGGAGAGATCCTGTGGGGTCTATGCCCGAGTGAGTCTTGTCAACAAATGAGTCATAATCTCATCTCGGATCCCGAAACTCGTTTACTTCCGTGGCGATCTGCTCTTGAGCTCAACCGTATCTGCCTCGGGATGAAGCTTAGGCAGATTGATTGGAACTTTTACGCGGTGGACTTCTTCGGAGTGATCACGCTGTGCATGACTTGTAAGCTCACGGTTGACCTCTTCGAAGCCACGAGACAGCTCTGAGGACTCATCCCCTTCCCCCTCGCTGGGAGGCGGTGATTGACATCGCTATGAATTGCTTAAGCGGCGATCTCCGCTTTCATGCCCGGCGGTGATCGCCGCTCTCCGATCTTGGCTCGTGTTGTGACGGCCGAACGATGACGCGACTGCAATTTCCGAGAAAGACAGCGAGGTGATTACCCCAGACAATCTCTCTTCGCAAGCATCCTATCTCGGCATCGGCATTCATCTCATCTACCCTCTCGTGCTCTGCTGGATCCGAACGGCACTCAGCTAGTGATCCTAGCATGAGCGGCGTGTTCATGAGCCCAGGCGTGCGGATACTGGGGAGAGCAGGATCCTGCGCTGCCGGGGGAATACGAATGTCACCGACTCGAGCAGCATCGTCCCAGCTCCGGTGGCTCTCGACGTATCAGAGATCATCTCGCCTCGGATCGGTCTCGCTGTCATTACCACTTTCGACCGCCCGAGTTGCCCACTTGCCCTCGACTGGCCGGCGTCACAACTCGAGCGATTCTCCAACGTCGACCAGGCCCGCCGCGCCTTCCCCTGTCCCCGCACCGGCGCACGGTCAACCAAGCGACGATCGATCGATACGTACAGCGATCTCACGCTTTGCTGCGAGCTTGTCTCTGAGGAACGAGAAGGATGTGTCGAAGGAGGAGTCAGCGACGAGCAGCGTCAAGAAGCTGCTAAAGCTGGCCAAGCCGGAGAGCAAGCCGTTGACGATCGCGGTGGGACTGGTGAGTTGTTTCGAGCCCTTTGGTAATAGCGGGGCCCGAGGGGGTTGTGGATACCTCGTGTCATCTCCCACCGACAACGTGCTGACCCCAGCTTATTGTTTCTAGCTCCGTGTCCATGCTCGTGCCCCTCACCATCGGCAAGCTCATCGACTTTTTCTCCAATAACCAGGTATGTCAAGAATGTGCTCGTTAAAGTAGCCGGCTGACTTCAGGATGCCCTGTTTGGCCTGACATTCCCTACTGCAGCGGCTCTTCTGGCGGGCACCTTTGTCGTGGGAGCTGCGTGCAATGCCGGTGAGTCAGCTCGTTGCACACCGCGGATGTGTCTGACAGCAGGTCGAGCAATCATCATGAAGCTCAGTGGACAACGAATCATCGCTCGAGTCCGGTACGCCAGATCGCACCACCGAAATGCATTATCCTGACAAGCAGGAATCAAGCCTACCTCGCAACGTTGAAGCAGGAGCCCGAGTTCGCGGACCGATCGGCGGGTGACATTGTGTCGCGGCTCAGTGTGGACACGTCGATCCTTGGAGACAGTGTGACGTCGAATCTGTCGGATGGCCTGAGGTGAGTTTGGTGGCTGCGCCGTTTGCGGCTGACATCCAGGGCACTGATTTCCGCGACTGTCGGAGGTGAGCGTGTTAACACCCTGCTAGCCTAGCGCTAACAGCAGTGTCGATGATGTTTTGGATCTCCGCCAAATTGACCCTCGTCATGCTTTGCGTCGTGCCGCCCGTGTCCTTGTTTGCGGTGAGCAGTCATCTTCGTGATGGATTGGAAAGCTGACCAAAGGTCTTCTACGGACGATACCTGCGAAAGCTCAGCAACGTCACGCAAGAAGCGATCGGCGACATGAGCAAGGTCAGCTCTTGTGATCGGCTCCGTGCGGCGGTGCTGATCTTAGACGGCTGAGGAGAAGCTCAACGCGTTCAAGACGGTCACCGCATACAATAGCCAAGGACTCGAGGGAGAGTTGTTCGGCAAGCGGGTCGATTCGGTGTTGGGCTTGGCGAGAAAGGAGGCGTACATGACGGGCATCTTCTGGGGGATGAGTGGGCTGACTGGAAACCTCGCCCTGCTATGCCTGCTCGGTTACGGTGAGTCGGCAGTGTATGGCAAGAGCGCTGCAGCCTGGCTCGACGCTGACGACAGGCGGAACGCTTGTGTCCCGGGGAGACATCTCGGTCGGAGACCTCACATCGCTCTTGATGTACAGCGCGTGAGTCAGCTGCCCCTTCTTCTTCGCAGAACTGACGCACAGCTACGTCGGCGGTTCGGTATCCGGCCTGACTGGCTTCTTCACCGGCCTCATGAAGGGTGAGCTTCTTGGCGGGGTACAGAGCAAGCGGCTCATTCGCAGGTGTCGGCGCGGGGTCGCGAGTGTTCTGGCTTCTTGACCGCCCTTCCGCGATCCCTCTCGGCGTCGGCAAGGTGCTACCAGCCGACCGCAACGGGCCAATCCGTTTTGAAAATGTCCACTTTACGTATCCCAGCCGGAAAGAGGTGGAGGTGCTGAAGGGCGTGAATTTAGTCGTTGAGCCCGGGACGAGCGTGGCGCTGGTGTGAGTAGCGTGTTTGCCTGTGTCACTAGGTCACGCGGCTGATACGTAGTGGATCGAGTGGAAGCGGGAAATCGTCTATCCAGCAGCTGCTCAGTCGCTTCTACGACCCAAACTCTGGCCGTATCACCTTTGACGGCACAGGTGAGCAGCTAAGGATCTGCCAGCTCCCCCGTGCTGACTGCAGACATTCGCGAGCTCGCGCCCGAGTCATGGCGCGACCGCATCGGCGTTGTTTTCCAGGACCCTATCTTGTTTGCGGGGACGGTGCATGATAACATCGCGTACGGTTCGCCCGGCGTCACGCGGTCGGACGTGGAGGAAGCAGCACGGGCGGCCAACTGCGACTTCATCTGGGATCTTCCACAGGGCTTTGACACAATGAGTGGGTGGTGTCATGGGTGGATATAGACACGGCTCACACTCAGTCGGAAAGGCAAGCCTGTCGGGCGGGCAGAGGCAACGGATATCCATCGCTCGGGCTCTTGCCCGCAACCCCTCGATCCTTCTTCTAGACGAAGGTGAGTTTTAACTAGCTATCGCCGCTGACAGATAGCGACGTCCGCCCTCGACTCGACATCGGAGGAGGCTGTGAACGCGGCAATCGATTCCATTATCAAGGAGAAGAGCATCACGGTTATTCTAGCTGCTCATCGGCTGAGTTCCATAGCGAGGGCGGAACGGGTGATCGTGATCGAGAACGGGGTGGTGAGCGAGGAGGGGAGGTACGACGTGTTGGTCAGTGATTGTGATGTGGTCGTGTCGACGTGAAGTGGGATCCAACTGACGTCCAGAGCCGGAAAGAGGGCAGCCGTTTCCGGACGCTGATGGCGGCTCAATTGCTAGTCGAGAAGGGTTCAGTCGGCGAGTCACAGCCCAAAGAAGGAGGCCGGAGCGAGGACGAGATCGTAGGCGAGGGGACCCGCGTGGCTGTGCAGGAGGAAGCACGGAGATGACACTGGGGAGAACACAGCTGGGCGGACGGAGAGGGATTATGTGGTGCCGCCGATTGTCACCCTAGACGACGGTCGCGACGTGTCGACCGGACCTATCAAGTGCGATCTACGGTACGGACATCGGGCGACTGCGGCGACGTATCCACTCGCTGATCTCTGTTTGCTCAGGGAGCGCCGGATAGGAGTGTCATTCGGGCCCAGAAACAGGGAATTGGGCGGGATGGTCTAGACCGGGCGACCGACGGCTCCGAGCACTACACCGCTCACGCCAAATACGTCGCCATGTACGCATGTATAGCATGACTCGCGGTATTGGCGCCGGCGCTTACGATGCTCACATAACAGTTTCATCTACGGGGACGTTCTGGAAATCAAACGACTGCGTCTTGGCCGGACGAAACGGGTCCTCAGAATGAAACGGCACGGGGCGACGTCACGGGCGGTCATCACGTTTCGGCGTCTGTTCGGGCACGCGTGCACTACGATTCCCAGGTCCACCTCGTGCGACAACGCACGCCCTCCGCGCGTGATGCTGCATGTCTTGGCTCCCGTTCAAAATGAATCGCACAGACTCGACCCTTTGTCCCTTTCCGCCGCAATACCGGCTTGGATTTCCTTTGCCGTTCCCGAGACGGAGACGGAACGGTCCACACGCGTATGAGACGAGCCGGCCCCTTGTCCCATGGTACACGGAGAACAGTGATGGATGGGTCGGCATGCGGTATCACGTCGGGCGACGTGCCATCAAGGGTGAAGGGTTGACAAGGCGACAAGGCGACAAGACGGACGGCCCGGCGGGGTGGATGTTTTGGCGACGTCAAGCCGCATCAAGTTTTCGAAAGAGTCCCCTCGAATGGTTGTTCGACCGACGGACATCAAGGTATAAATGAGCTGGCTGGGCCAGAATCAACCTGCTGCATCTGCATCGCACCCCATCCGCCAGGCCGTCTCAAGCTCGACGCTTCTTGAAGGGCCAGCAAGAACTCACATTCCTTCACACCACGCTCATTACTTGCCCATCAGCTGCTGACCAGGATGCGACCTACTCAAGCCCGACTCGGGGCTCTGGTTCCCGTGCTGCTCTCGCTCGCCTCTGCCCCGGCGGCCCTGGGGCGAACCATCAAGGTCGTCAACAACTGCCCGACGACTCTCTGGCCCGCAATCTTCACCGGCGGAGAGAACCCCAACCCCCCACAGCAGGCGACAGGGTGGGAGCTCAAATCCCTCGATTCGACGCAGTTCGAGGTGGCCGACGACTGGACGGCGGGGCGTATCTGGGCGAGGACGGGTTGTACCCTCGACGAAGGCGGGAACTTCAAGTGTCTGACGGGGCAATGTGGACCCGGCACTGGAGGTGATGTGCTCTGGTGAGTCGTGGAGATTGAGTACGACGTGGGCTGAGGGCAGTGATCCCAAAGTCACAGGAGAGCCGCCTGCTACTCTTGGTGAGTCGTACCTAAGAGCCATGAGGCAGTCGAGCTAAGGCGTAGCCGAGTTCACGATGGCGCGCGATGTCGACCACTACGACATCTCTCTCGTCGACGGTGAGTCTTGGTTCTGGGAGAGCAATGCAACCGGAGCCCAAGCGTCCGCAGTGCATCCACCTTCCCACGCAGAGTGGATCACTTGAACCAGATACTTCGACACTGACATCAGGCTTCAACGTACCGATGAACATCTACCCAACGCTCGACAACTGCTTCCCGCCTTCATGCCCGACCAATATCAACCCCCTCTGTCCCCCGCTCTTGCGAACCAGCATCGATGCCGAGGGGAAGAACCTCGGATGTTTGGCCGCTTGCTACGTGGGGTTCGGGCAGGAGAAGTACGGCAACCGCGCTTGCTGTTCGGGTGAGTGCCGAGATCTCTGAGAGGGATGTGAGGCGGGCGTGGTGCGGCGCAAGATGGGAGAGCGGAGATGGGGGAGGTTGTGAGGCGGATTTCAGTCATATGTTGATCGTGCAGGCGGCTACAACGATGCCGAGCTGTGCGCCATCTGCGGCGTGGACTACTACGCCGTGTTCAAGGAGAGCTGTAACTCATCATATGCGGTGAGCTTTTCGTCAATCTGATCGCGCGGTCGGCGCTGATAGCAGTATGCCTACGAGTACGTGTCTGCCTTGAGTCCCTCTTGCGTGACCTCTCTGCCGCGAACGATTCGTGATGGCCGGCCCCGTATAGCCCTGGCGCATTGCCCCCGTGTCATCCCTGCAGCCTGCTTACGTTCAGCGAAAAGTCGGGCAACGCGCTGCACACCTGCAGGCCGGACGGGAACGGTAATCTGTCCGACTACATCGTCGAGTTCTGCCCCGGACAGACCGACTACGTCGGTACCAAGACTGCAGACCCCAAATACATCAACGCCACAGCGACGTGCTCGAACAAGGTCACCTCCTTTACGACGGAGTTCTCGGTCGGCCCCAGCCCGACCGCGACCAAGACGGCGGGTACGCTCCAGGTAGTAGCGACGGTCTTGCCTGGTGTGGACGGTGCGGCCGCTCTGCAAATCGATGAGAACCAGACCAATGCTACGGCGAACGGTTCTTCCGCAACGACCATAGCGTCTGGCTCGTCCGACGGTAGCTCCGGATCGAGCGAGTCACAGGGCGGAAGCTCGCTCATCTACGGGTCGTATTCGGCTTCGCAGACTGCTCCGCCCACTGCGGCCGCATCTGCGACGGCGACAGGCAGTAACGGCGGCCCCGGATCCATCGCTACCCCGCCGCTCAACGCCGCGGTGGTTCAAGGAGGAGGGGACGGGGAGTGCGCGGCGGGTGGGCAGCACAAGAACGGCAGGCAGGGCGGGCAGTACCTGTCCACTGAGCCGGTGGGACACCGAAAGAGAGTGAGTGCTAGTGACGTCTCCTGTACGTCCGGCTGGGTGAGTACTGACCAGCAGAAGAGGGGTTCGCGACATGCCAACGCACACTAGTAGCTTACACACTGCCCTATCGGGCGAACGCCTGCACACAGACACTTTGAACATCTTTGAGCTCGGGGACTTGCCTGGCGCTAGCTGCCCCGAGGCAACGACGCATGTATTATTCATCCATCGCGTGAAGGTCGGTGTCACTGCGCTACCGGGATACCATGCCTACAGAACGGTATATGCTCATCCTCATTGCCCAATCAACGCCCCGTCGTGCTCCACCTCCCGCTGCACCATGATTCTGAGCTGCTTCGGCAGCTCATCCGTCATGGGCACTGCGAAGGGGGTCTGCCAGTTCTCCAGTACCCTCGGTGCAATGCCCTGTTCCAAATCCGGGTCGCTCTCCTTCGATATGACAATGCGTGGACCGGTCTTCGCACTGGCGCCGTCGTACCACCCAGTCTCCCCCTTGAGGCGATACGAGCCGTCAGCATGGACCTTGCTGGAATCGCGGGCGGTATCACCCGGCACGCCGGACTCGCGAGTCCGCTCGAAAGCCTGGTCGTCGATCTCGTCCCATTGCCCGCCTTCGCGCAGGAGCGACATGAGCGCGTTCGAGGCGAGATGTCCCTCGGGACTCAATGGGTGCCGGTCGGGCGGCCCAGGATGCTGTGCGCCGACCATGACGCGGCTGCGTGGCGCAGAGGTGCCGTAGAGGTTGCGCGGCAGGTAGAGCTTGCTTGTCAGCGTGCGAGTCCACGCCATGCGTGGCAGCGTAGCGAGCCTGGCCCGGTGAGAGTCGCAGTCCCACTCAAGGGCGTGGAAGGAAGACGCATTAAGTGACCGGCTACTCACGACGACATTGACGACGAATGCGAGGTAGTACGCCCCAAATGCGATCTGCTGCAGCATGTCCGAGGCCATGCTGCGACGATGAGCCGATCATTGGCGCAGAAGTATCTCGTCGACTCACTGATTCATGTTGATCTTCTTCGCAATTGTGAGACCGTCGAAGCCAAGGATAGCCAGTGTGATCGAGAAGATGACGCGGAAGAACGTTCGGACCTTGTTGGCCTCTATTGCGTCAACGTTGAGCTTACGTGTGGCTACCGCTTACCGTGGTAGAAGTGAAGCCTGGCTCGGACTTCGGGGCCGGCGCCCGAGTTCTTCTGCCCGTCAGAGCCACAGCAGATGGTGATGGGTATCGACCCACCACGTCCCGGAGGAAAGCCGGGAATTTGAGGATAACAATCGAGGAGGACAGGACGACCCTGGCCGTCAGTCTCGTCGCTACGATGGCCCGAGCTGACAAAGACACCCAACGTACAGGAGCTCAATGATCCCGCCCGCCGCGAACATCCGCCCTGACTGAGTGACCATGTCCGCGAACCGGATCCAGGACACCCCGAACTGGATGATGGCGCATGTGATGCAGATGCCGATCCAGCCGTAGAAGAAGGATGACTTGAGCCAAGATGAAGCGGACTTGGGCGTCCGGACGGCCCGCATGAGGTGATACCAGTACAGGCCTTCCTCCGCATTGAGGCAGACCTGCAGCCAGTGACCCACTGTGGTAAGTGAATGAGCGAGGACGGTACAGAGTGACTGCGACTGTAGGCAAGCTCTGGGGTTCGACCCGGCGCATGCAACAGCTGGGCAGCTCACAATTCAGACAGAATGTCAAAGGCAGGTTGTATGCTTTATACTGATCCGCCCAAAGCTGGTTGGGGAAAGGCACGGCCCCTACGCCGGGGAGTAGGACCCATCCGAGCTTGTACTTGACATCTGATGTCAATGTCAAGTCGCTAGGGGGGTCCAGGCCAGTCAGTACAGGATCGGCTGGGTCAGGGCGACAACACTCACATGTCCAGCCTATGGCCCATACGGACATGCTGATGATTGTCATGAACAGCATCCACTACGGCGTCAGCGGCTGTGCGACTTGACGAGGTCTCACTGCGTCGTCTGAGGTAGGCTCTGCGAGCTCCAGAGAGGTTCATGGTTTGATAGAAGCCGCTCACCGTCAACAACACCCTAAACCAGTCCTTCTTTCTCGGGACCAAGCAGCGGCATCGGTCAAGCTTCCAGGCGTGATGCACGGCGAAGGCCATTCCCTGAGCGCAAGTCAGCTCACGCACGCAAGACTCTGAGCGAATCAGGAGATCGTCCACTTACCGTCAACGCAAAGGCGCACACGAGCGTCATGTTCGTTCCGTTGCTAGTCGACATCCCGGAGGTATAGTTCGTTCGCCTAAGCCTGAGACCGGCCTTGCTGGTATATGTAGACCATCTGGGACGACCAGACGAGTATCGTTGACGGGACAGGAGCCGAAGTCGAGGGCATAATGCACAATCAGAAGATAAAGGCTGTCCTTGTGGTGGATGGATAATCGAAAGGAGGACACTTTTGCTCATCACCCGTGTTCGCCCGCCCGTCTCTTAATTGAATGCAGTGCCGAAAGGCATCATCTCATGCATGCCCGTGTACCGTATCGGCGACGGCACTGGAGGCGCTCAAGATGTCCGATCTGAGGCAGTAAAGGATGCATGCAAAGGGTCGTCCATGCGGGAGTGACGCGGGCGCCAGCAGCCAACCGCAGCAGGCAAGACAGCGAGTTGAGACTCTCCTTCCAATCGCAACACCTGCCTCGGGGCGCGCCTATGCAGGTCACGTTTGACTTCCCGAGCTAGGCGTCCTTCGTGCCAGCCCTGTCATTTCGGCCAAGGGGGCCTTGGCGTCCCCGCAGCCCGTGCAATCACCACCAGCTGCCGTTGCCCTGCTGATGCTGATCAAACATGCCCGCCAAGGGGTTCTGTTCGCCGGTGATGTTTTGCCCGGCGCCGCCGCCCATTCCGTTTTGATCTGCCCATCAGCGATGCCTCAAAGCCCTCTTACAGATGCACTGACCCAACGTGGGGAAGGGGAACCACGAGTCGAGGCCAAAAGGATTAGCCTGCGTCAAGCTCGTGTCGACCTGCTTCCATCAGCTGGACCGCTTGCCGCTGATCGCTGTGCACTCACGTAACCCTGGGCCGCATCGCCGCCCCGGGGCTGACTGAACAGCTCCTCCGCGTACGAAAAGTCAAAAGGATTCGCCTCGACGGGCGATACTCCCACGCCAAAGCTGAAGCCGCTGCTCGATGTGTTGTCCGGGAACATGCCGTTGGCACTGCCCACCCCCGGCGGTGTGTCCGCAAACAGCTGGTGTCCCGACATGGGCGGCATCGGCGCCGCCATGTCTCCTCGTCCTGTCGGCTGGTTGGATGCCATCGACGACATGGCCAAGGAGCCCTGCCCAGACGGCAGCGCCTGGTGGGCGCGTACGGGTGAAGGGGCTCTCGAGTTAGGTGGCAGGACGTTCTTCCGTCTCGCTTTGCGCAAGACATCCTTCAAGAACGTCGCATATTGGAAGCCCGGCACACCCGTCAACATTTCCGCGACCTTTTCGACGTCCCGGCCGATCTGTCGCGTATTCGCGCCCTCGGGCAAAAGACTGACCAGGCGGATGAGACACCTGGCGGCGAAGGCGACGTGCAGGTGGGTGTACAGGTTGGCGAAGCTGAAGTTTTGGGTGTATTGGTTGCCGCGGATGCACATGTCTAGCAGCGTCTCGGCAGCATGACGGGCTTTGATCAATCGGGCGCGGCGGTGTTCTGGCATGCGAGCGACGTCGGATTTCGACTGGACGCCGTGGAGGATCCGCGAGTTGGTGAAGAGCTCTGCGCCGCATCGGCCCGTGATGACTGTTGTTAGGGCGACCGGAGAGGTAAAAACAGCTCTGTCTACTCACGAGACTCCCTCAAGAAGCTACCAGGCCCTATTCCCTGCGCGGCGTACCACTCGTTCCAGTATCTGAACCACTCGCTCGCAACCTTGTCGTGCTCAACCAGCTTCTTGTCCAGGTCGGGGATGGTCGACGCATTGGGGATGATGGCGAAGGGCTGATGCAGCGCGGCTGGTAATCAGCGAATGCCATCGTACAGGGAGAGGTGAAGAAGAGACAAGACCAGAAAGACGGTACGAGGCAGCGATGGCTACGTGATTGACCAGCTCGCACCCACCTCGTCCCGAAAGCAGCTCGCAAGCAGCGACCAGCCGGCTGTCATTCCGAACCGCCAAGGGGTGCTTCAAAAACTCCCTCGCATTGCGTATCGTCTCCTCGCCCGCGAACAGAGCGGGACGTCCGAGATTGAATGCCATTCTGTCGTTAGTCACGCCCTGCTTAGCATGCTTCAAACTCACTCAAACTCCATCTTGTACAGCTGACATTAGTAGACGTCATATGCTACGCCTCGACGACTCACCGTGAGCCACACCCTCGTGCCCACCACCAAACCCCACTCCTGCCTCAGACCCTCCCTCGTCTTCCCCTTGCCCATCCCACTCTGCACCAGAAGCGGCAGACACCGATACAACCCCATATCCATCGCCATCCTGAGAGCATGTCCTCCCGGCCGCCAGCTCGTGTCGCCCCAGCTCGCCAGCACAATCATCGCCTGCACCACCTCGATACGGGCCACGGGGCTGAAGAGCGTCGTCTGGCCAATCGCTTCGGCGTGCTCTCGGCATTGGCGTTGCAGATCGGACACGGGGCCCGCGGCGTCGGTGACTTTTGCGCCGACCATGACTAGCGTGGTGATGAGAAACGGCGAACGGGCGCGGAGCGACTCGAACGTGTCGACCTCGGGGTCGAAGCAGGGCATGTAGATGAGGCAGCCGTCGATGAATCTGTCGTAAGCACTCGCGCTCGAGAGGGTCACCGATAGTCCTCGACTCACATGCTGTACATCTTCCTCGCCATCTCTTCGTCGCAGAATCCCATTCCCACACAATCTTTGAACCGATGCACCAGATCACCCCGTTCCAGCGGCAAGTTGCGCTTGATTTCTGCAAATTCGTCCTCGTCCTCACCCTCGTCCGCTACGACATCGCCGATAGGGTCTTGGCCCTTGACATGCTTGATTCCCTTTCCAGCTCCGCCGTGCCCGCCGCTGCGCGTACTCGACAGCTCGCTCCGCCGTCGCTTCAGCTTGACCACCTCCATCCGCCCGTCCTCCCTGATGCGCTTTCCCAGGCGCTGCGTGGACTCCAACCCATCATCTGACGCTACATTTAAACCATCCGCCTCGAGTCGTGCCGCCTCGGCGAGGTAGAACATGTTGTCCATGTCCCGCATCGTGTTGTTGCTGTTTGGGTCGGTGTCGTCTTCTTCTTCCTCCGAAGGCGGGTCGGCAGGAGCCTTCTCGGCGGACGCTGGAGGTGGAACAGAGGTCGATTGGGGATGCATCGACATTGACTGCGTAGACGACGAGCGGTGCGGCGGGTGCGGTGGTTGTAGCGGGCGGGGTGGGTGCTGGGGCCCGGGCACGGGTGGCATGGTGATTGAGGTCTGGTTCATCGCCCAGCTGACGGCAGGCGGGGCACTGCGATGGAAAAATGCGTCGCTGCTGGGGCTAGGGGATGGGTTCACTCGAGGCAGGTCGGCTGGCTCGGCGCGAGTCGAAGAGGGGTTGACGAGGAAGGACTCCATGTTGAGCAAGGTTCCAGGGGTGGGGAAGTCTGAGCTTGGTGCGGGGTTGTAGCTGGGCGTGTGTGAGGGCAAGCTGTGTCGGTCTGCGTTGAGCTGTTGCCCGCGCGATGAGATCGACTTACGATTCGCGTACGGCTGGTGCTGCATGAGCGAGTGCGACTGCTGCGGAGCGATCGTAGCGGGGAGAGGGGAGATCTGCTCTTGGTGCGCGGGCACTGGCTGCTGCTGAGGCGAGACCTGATACCCAGGCAGGGCCGCCCTTTGCAGCCTGATCAGCTCCTCGAGCGCGCCCTGCATCGATCCCATTTGCGTCTCGACGAACTTGAGCCGACTGCGGGGTGAGCGACGAGAGCTTGCTTCACGGTCGACCGACTCACTCTTCCACTCTCGACCCTTTGTTCTTCCTTGGCCCATCGAAGGTGCATGTGTGGCCTCCTGCCTTGCATCGCCTGCATGGTGGGTTCTCCTTGCCGATGCAGCGCATCTTCATCCGGTGACAAAAGTCCTGCCGTCAGTGCTGGACGCCTGGGTAATTCGAAGCGACACTCACGCAGGCTCCTGCTTGTTAGCCTGGTCATTGATTGGTGCTCACGCTCCACTCACGATTAGCCTGCTTCTTCGCCTCGTTGTCATCCACCCCAGACCCCTCTCCATCGTCCTCCGGCGACCGCGACCGGGCCTCTGTGTCCATAATGATGTGGACCTGCCAGGCAGAGCCGTTTCAAATTTGAGATATGCCTTCGGCCAACGTGGACGAGAACTCGCTTTCCCGTCGGCCAGGTACGATGCGGGGCTAGCGAGGTGGTAGTGTCGCAGATGATCGACGTTGTAGGATGCTCAATGGAACTGATAGGCGACCAGGCGGCCGGAGGGTCAAGGGAAAGACGAGGGGAAGGGGAAGAGGGAAGAGGGATAAACAGGTCACGAGGGTGAGATGCGTTGTTTCCGGTGTATGGCCCCTCATTCCCCGGTCCGGAATCGGCCGGACATGATCATGGCCATCATATAAGTCGTTGCAAGCAGTCAAACAGCATGCATCAGACAGGCGAGCTGAAAGGTGGAGCAATGCTGTACAAAGGGTGTATCACTTCTTCTTGTCCTTGTCATTGTCCTTGCCCTTGTCACCATCCTTGCCCTTGTCACCGTCCTTGCCCTTGGCCCCCTCCTCGGGCTTCTTCTCTTCGGGGGGCGGGAGCGTCTTGACGAGGAGCTCCTCCATCATCGCCCCGACGTCTTTCTCGATCTGATCGATGCTCCACGCGGCTGTGCATCAGCACTCATAAGCGAGGACAACTTGATTCCCACTGAAAGGCGGCTCGATCTTGCTGGCAATCTTGCCAACCGCTTCGGCGCGGTATCGCACGATCCACTGCGGGTTAGGGTTCATCGCGTTGGCTGTCGAATGGAGCAAGAGCCCTTGGCTCTGGGGGACCCACCCTGCGAAGCAAATCGGGGGTCTTGGGCCTCTCGTCGCGGGTCAGCCCGTCGTATCGCACGCTCATCATCCACAAGCACGCCGCGATGACGTTGATCTCCTCTTCGGTATCGAGAAAGACATCGGGAGGGAGGTCAAGGAGCTTGCCCGCCTCAGGCGGCCTGGGCGTCTTGGCGTAGTGGGCTCGGAGGACCGGGTCGAGCCAAGTGTGCTGCATGGTTCGCGGGGATTGAGGCGGCGCTGGGGTCAACGCAAGTGTCCGTGGCGGCTGGCCGCGAGGCATCTGGAGCACTCACTCATGGGGCCAATCAAGCGCGTGTGTGAGATGTGTCATCGCGGTCAACTAGGTGAGCGCGGTGATATACGCTCGCGGAGGCTCGATCCTTTGTGCCCAGACCATGAAAAGATCATCCACCTACCTTTGACCGCCCAGTGATACGCCGACCGAGGCTACGGGCCTGGAAGATGCTCGATCCATTCCGTGCGATGGTTGGAGCGGGTCGATGCATGGCCGTGCGATAAGCAGCCCGCACACGGGGGCGATGCATCTTGCATTTGGTCAGCCTCCCAGCTGAGTGGCAAAAGTGAAGGGAGCCTCGTCCAGCTGTCTCCGTACAGAACGTCAGGGACTCGCCATGACAAGCATGACTCCCACTCGACCCCTCACCTCCAGAAGTCATGTTGTGGCTTCTCACGAGGCTTCGGACATTCTGCAGATACTGCAAGATGATTCGAACGAATTGCCGCTGCGCTGATTCTGAGGTCGCCACTCATTTGGGTTCAACGCGCACACAATCGTGTCCCAACCAAGAACTTTCGCGGTATTGGCATGTCGTCTACGGGAGAGAGATGATGCACAGAGTTGACAAATACCTCTACAAGCGAGCCTTGACTGCCTGGCTTTGTACGATGCCCGCGAGCACCTCGTTGTCCTTGGACCGAAGGCGGGCTGCCGTAATCAAATAGTTTTCGGGCAAGTTCGCGTTTTTCAGCATTTCGAAGCCTGCTTGACCCTCGTCCCCAGAGAGCATGAGTTTGGCCAAAGCTTGTGTCGATCCCAGGATCCGGCTGAAAGCGAGTCAGCGACAGCAGCCGCGACCGGCTCCGAGACGACTCACCACATGCCGTGGCCGTGAAACCCTGCCATCGTGTATACGCCTTGCGGCCGACCTGGCAGCTGCCCGACCCACGGAAACGAGTCTGACGAGTATCCGAGGACTGCACCGGTGAGTGGATGGCCACTGATGATGATGCACTCGACTCACTGCCGGTCCAGACCTTGTCCAGATTTGAAGTGGCATCTGGCCAATTGACAAAGTGTTTCGGCATGTATCCGTCAAAGTATTGCTGCGCTCCAGGGCTGTACGCATTAGTCGGATTCCTCTGAATTTGCATACAGCAAACTCACAACTGCTTGGAATCATCGTAGACCCCGTACCACGACGTGGGATCGTCGACGTAGACATGCTTGGCCCCACCGAGAATCATCTCTCGTCTGCCCTCTTGCCGGCTGATCATGTACTCGCCCCGGCCGCCATCTCCAAACTTGAGCGCATACGACGTGAACAGCGGGCGGAAGACCTTGGCGCTCGGTGTGCCGACTGGCTGCCGCTCGGGCGGTAGGAGGCTGCTTGCCGTCCCCTTGACGGGAATGACCCGGTTGGCGAGCTCGGGAAGGAGGTTTGACGCGTACCCGTTTGTGCACACTGCGACCTGCCGCGCGATCATCTCCCCGCGAGGCGTCTTGACGACGTGTTCGCGTTCACCCCTGGTCGACAACGACGACACCGGCGTCGTCGTGTGTAGGGCGAACGACCCGCCCCCGGCTGTAGCCAGGACGAAGCACCGCTCGAGCACGCCTGTGGCCAGCTTGTACGGCCATATGCTCGCGACGCGATACATCGCCGCCCATTTCGCGCCCTGCACCCCCGTGACCCGCTTGATCTCCTCGGCGTTGACGAGCTCACGGTACGCTGCCATGTCGTCTGGGAAGTCCTGCTGACGCGCGTGGAAGCTGTCTTGGGCCGTACGCGCCATGGAGTCGGTCATGCATACGTCAAATGCGGTCGTGATGTGGAAGGAGCAGTCGATGCCGGGCTCGTCGGCGAGAAAGTCCTCAAACAGCGCTAGGTGGTTGGTCTCGAAACTGAGCAGCTCGTTGGCGGTGCGTGAGCCGTACCGCGCCTTGAGATGATTATCTGTTGGTGAGCACTAGGTGTGTGCGCCAGGCGTACATATGACATAGGGCTGGCGAATTAGCGTAGTCGGCTTGGAGGATGTCCTCACTCACATCCGTCTTCACCTGTCCGCCGTTCCTCGCCGACGCCCCGGTGCAGGTCCCGCGGGCTTCGAGCATCACGACGTGTAGCGCCGGATTGGCGCGCAAAAGGTGATACGCCAGCAAGGCGCCCGACAAACCTGATCCTACGATCACCACATCAGCCGCTCCCGGCAGCGTCTCGGTCGTGCGATGGTGGTCGAGGCGTGATCGCTCGCTGAGCCAGAACGGCTCGGTCGGGTTGTCGACCGGCAAGCCGCACGGCGGCAGGTCTCGCAAGCTGGGCATGGTGGGATCAAACGGTCACGAGCACATCAGAGGAATGGCTGATATGTATCGCGTGCCTTTCGATATGGCTCTCGATGCATGAGACGCTGCACGTGTGCGGAGCATCCGCCGGATATGCGGCTTATCGCCTTTGTCCGAACGAATCCTCGAGGTTCTCGTCGCCTGCCTTGTCTTCACCCGACGCGTACGAGCATGGCCCGATAAGGGTAGATAATGGCCCGCAGGGCATGTCCGCCGGGCCGATGGACGTTGTCCGATGCGCTTGGCGGGCATGCGTTCGGCTCTGCATGTGATATCGTCGGCAGCGTTAAAGAGGTTGCGACCGGTCTGTCAGGCGCATATCACTTCGCCCCTCGGCTTCATTGTCCGTCACACCCTGCCTGCGAGCAGACCGAGCACGAAATGGCCGCTGTCTTCTGTGAGCCGGCCACCAGTTATCGATCGGGCTTTGCAGTCGCTGACTCCACCAGCTGATATCGTCGGAACATGCTGTGAGTCGCGCGGTCACGATCAAGCCTGATCTATAGTCGGGTACGAAGCGCCCATCGAAGCCATGACGGAAAAGTTTGGCGACAAGCTACGCTCCCATGGTCTGCATCCGCAGCTCTTCTTCCACGCGCTGCAGCTTGCTGCGGAGCGGGATCTAGTGTACATGGACCTGGCCGGGCAGGAACCCGTCAGCTTGCCCGAGCGGTGGATCGAGAACTTTGCCAAGACGCTGTACCAAGCGGGATTGTCCCGCGAGGTCGTCGACTCGATCTTCAACGAGGACGACGCGGTCTACGTGACCAACGCGTGGGTGAACGGGCTGCGGCCCCGTCCGGGCTTTGCCGAGATGCTCGAGATCTTCAAGGAGGGTGGGATAGACTTTTACGCGGCGTCGGGCGCTTCGCCTGCTAGGGTGCGCAATTACTTTGATCAGGCGGCTATAGACCTCCCCGACGACCGCATCGTCGACTTTTTGTCGGTCGGCGTGCACAAGCCCGCCGCGGCGCCGTACACGTTCATCCGGGAGAAGTGCGGGGACAAGTACGATACGATCATCTTCCAGGGTGAGATGCCGCGCGAGTCAAGCTAGCGCAACTGACGGCAGCGTCGCACAACTGGGATCTGGCTGGAGCGAAGAAGAACGGGTTTGAGACGGCATATGTGACCGTGTACGAGTACAAGCCGTGTGAGAAGCTGTGGGGCGCGCCAGACGTCACGGCGGACGATCTGCCGTCGCTGGCGCGGGCTATCGTGGCGAAGTGGGGCAACGGTGCGAAGCGATAGGTCCGGGAGGGGAAGTCTCGACGTTGGATGGAGCTGGAGCGTCCCAGCACTGCTCACATCGCATCAGTATATCAAATCATGCATGTTCCTAGGACCTCCGCGCCAGTCTTGCTCTGCTCAGCTCGCAGCTCTTGACAGGCCTCTCGCTCATGTCCGAAGATGTCCTGCATCTAACCGTCGCTTATTACTTCTTGTCTCGCCTCGACTCGATCGTGCCTGTCTTTGAGGCCGCACGCCGATACCGGCCAACTCTGGCCGGGCGTCTCTCTCGTGTGGTCATCCCGTAGCGCGGTCGTCGACTAGACAGCGCGCTGACACGCTATGATACCCCATCGTCTTGGCCCCGCTCGTGGTTCATACTCTCACCATGCCGGCTGTATTCTGTGAGCACGGTCCCGGTCACGACGGGCTGAACTGGAGCTGACGAGCCCAGCTGACATCGTCGGGACGTGCTGTGAGTCGCGCCTGGAGGGCCCAAGAGCTCTACCAACCCGCAGTCGGCTACGAAGCCCCCATCGCCGCGTTCACTGAGCGTTTCGGCGCCAAGCTGGCCAAACACGACCTCCCCCCGCAGATTGTCTTCCACGCGGTGCAGCTCGCCACGGAGCGCGACTGCGTATACCTTCCTCTCGTCGGCCGCCCCCAGGCGTCCATCTCGAAGCGATGGGTCGAGAATTTCCAGAAAACGCTGTACCAGGCCGGCCTGACGCGCGCGCAAGCCGACGCGGTGTTCGACAAGGAAGACGTCGAGTACGTCGTGGACACTTGGCTGTACCGCCTCACGCCGCGACCGGGGTTTGAGGAGATGCTGCAGATCTACAAGGACGCGGGGATAGAGTTCTACGCAGCGTCCAACGCCGTGCCGGAGCGCATCAGGGCGTACTTTGACAAAGCCAAGATACCAATGGCGGATGATAGGATCGCCGACTTTACCTCGGTGGGCGTGAGCAAGCCTGAGAGGGAGCCGTATCGGTACTTGTGGGACCACTACGGCGCAGTCGACGAGACGGTCATCTTTCAAGGTGCGTCGCGGGTGTGCACAAGGGGTGTAGCAACTCACTCGCAGCGGCTCATTCGTGGGACCTCGCTGGAGCAAAGCAGGCGGGCTTCAAGACGGCGTACTGCTCCGTGTACGAGTACAAGGCGTGTGAAGCGTTATGGGGAGAGCCGGATGTGCAGGCGGATGACTTGCCGTCGCTCGCGCGGGCTGTGGTCGCCAAGTGGGGCAAGGGGGCGAACAAGTAGACGAGCGCTGGGAGCTGGACGTGTCCACTATGGCAGATGAGCTTGTGCAGCTTGTGAACAGGTTGCTACTGAGCGGCCTGGAGACGATGAAGGGTGATCGGTCCACGCCATTACCGTTGAGATGACCGAGGGTCGCCTTTGCTTTTGACCATCATGATCACGCCCAGCACATATGTTTCCAATCGACATGCGTGTCCACTGCACACGACTCGATTGCATGTATAGCGGGAGCTGTGGACAAGACGAGCGCCGCGGCTGCATGCGAACTGGCCCGCTCGTAACGGTCGCCAAAGCGGGAGCCTTACACGGCAACCGGCCCCAACGACGGCGGCACCAGCCAGCGACCATCCCGCGATGACACGCAGCAACGCTCTTGGAGAGCCCTTTTGCTTGCAGGGGTCTCTCTGCCTGGGCTCCCCCTCGATAATGTGCCAAGCACCGTAGCCAACCTACGCACCGATCAAGACGACCTGATCAACACAACTGGGAGATGTCGTTGAACCGTTGCCGGCTCGTCCTTCGCCCCTGTTTACACGTCGCTATGCGGATTATGCACCAGGCAGACCGGCCTCGCGCAGCTGTCAGCTCGACTCTGTTCCACTTGACACCGACACCAACCTGATCATTCTCAATCTTCTGCACACTTCGAGCCGGTCTCGCCTTGTTGTATTTCTGCCATCGCTGGTCGACTGTTCCCCTCCCCTCTAGTCGCTGGATCGACACCGCCCGCTCGCCCTTACGAATCCATATAGTATAGCTCGACCGCCATGTCCCTCAAAGCGGAATTGGAGACATGGGCGCTGGCGCTCAAGTCTTACGAGGCCGACGACCTAGAAGGGGCGATCGCAGAGTTTGACAAGATTGCGGACACGTCCAAGATCTGCTGGAATGTGGGCATCATTCTGGCGACGCTGGGGAGGCACGAGGAGGCGGTGGAGCGCTTTGCGGAGGCGACGGCGATGGATGGGTTCTTCACCGTCGCGTACCAGCAAAAGGGAGTGAGCAACTTTGTGCGTGTGTCTTGGGTGTGCGAGCTGAGATGAGCGCTGACGGCAGATGCTGGGCAGGTATGACGCCGCGCACAAGGACTTTGAGGATGCGCTGTTGTATCTGCGAGGGAACCAGACGATGTGAGTTGGCCCGGGGAGGGTTTATCGTCCCGCTGCAGGACTACAAGCGCTAACAACAGCAACTACGAGCAGCTCGGACTCGACTTTCGCCTGTACTCGGCAGAGGTGCTGTTCAACTGCGGGCTGACCAAGGTGTACCTGGGTCAAGTCGCTGCGGGGATGGCGGACCTGCGGGAGGCGCAGACGCAGAAGCAAGTGGCTGAGCATGAGGTGATCGACGACGCGATACGGGACGAGGGGAGGGACTACAACGTCTTCAGTGTCCCAGTGAGTTTGCTCGACGTGACGTCGGCAGACGGGTCCCGCTCGATGGCACGCCCCAAATATACATGACCAGGCTCAGCACTAACCGCCAGGTAGGCGTACTGTTCCGTCCTTCCCAAATCAAGTTGAAGAACCTCGCGGCGAAGGACTATATGGGCAAAGCGGTGGGTCGTTGTGCCTACTCCACCGCCGCCCGCACTGACACCAGGTGCTGGTCGCTGCCTCCGACGTCAACGACGCTTACACCACCTTCACGGGCATCACGCGCCTGCGCCGCGGACAAACCCCGACTGGCGCGCCGCTGGACGCTGGGCATCCTCTCGGACGGTCCGCCTCGGTCAGTGCCATCCCCGAGCCCGTCGACAAGACGCCCATCGCGACTCGGGCCCGAAGCAACACCGCCGCCATGTCCCGCTCTCTCCCCTCGTCGCCGCCTCGCAACGGCGCGTTATCTCGCAACATGACGACGGTCAGACCGGCGCTGTCTCGGCTCGACACCGACGTGCCATCCCCATCGCTGAACATGGGCAAGCCGGCGGTAGCACCGCGCTCGACCCCGCCGTTGTCGGTTGGACGAAACAGAGCATCCCCGCCGTCCCGTGCCAACGCGCTTGGCGTCACCCTGGAGCGGTCGGACAGCGGGCGCGAGTCTCCACTGTTGCGCACACCGCCGTCTGAGATCCCTCAGCCCCGTGCCAACACTCTCCGCGTGACCGAGCTGTACGACGACTATTACAAGGACGCGGGGTCGGCGTACGATGACGAGCTGGCGAACTTGCCGCCTATTGGCGCGAAGAAGCTGGAGATGGAGGCGTGGGCGAAGAGGACACCGGCTGGTGTCGGGCCTGGTGCGCGGCCAGGCAGGAGCCGGAGTGGGAGCCTGGGGCAGCGCGGTGCACCCCCGCCATCGAGCTTTTCGGGTGGGAGGGGATTGATGCGCTCGTCGAGCCGGGCCAGCTCGGGCATGGGAGTGTCGAGGGATAGCCGGTACGACGACGACGCGGCGAGCGAGGCGGGCAGCTTTTATGACATGAACAAGATCCGCGTCAAGGTGGGTTTGGACTGTCGGGCGTTGTTCTGTCGTGCGAGACGGGGAGGCTGACCCTAGGTCCACGTTGGTAATCTCACGCGGGGCATGTCCATCTTCCCCGACGAGTCGTTTGTTGAGTTTTGCGCTTCCTTGCGGTCCAAATTTCCAAGCTTGCTGGCGGATATCAATGTTCGCTTCAAGGATGAAGACGGGGATGTGCTGTCGATGCAGGATGAAGGTGATTTCGAGGCCGCGGTGGATGTTGCGCGGGTGATGGCCAAGGGGCGGGCCGAGGGGAGACTGGAGATTTGGGTGGATTAGTGCGGGTACAAGCTATGGACTATGATGGGGTTAGTAGATGGAATCTCGTGCATCCGTATGGGTTATAGGCATGACGGCGGCCTGCAGGAGCATCCGGGTCGGATGCAGGTGTGAGAAGCAGAAGGAGAAGGCAGGGGAGCGTCATAGATGGTTCGGGTTTATGCATATTTTCTAGGAACGCGGAGAGGCGGCGAAGCTGTGGCATCTGGCTATGCTCCCTTGGCCTGCGGGGTGTTAGCAGGAATCATGCGGTTCAGTAGCCGTCCAGGCGAGCAGACCATCAATTGAGCAGGCGAGGGGAGGTGTGAAGAAATGGGGACGTTGGGAATCAGGACACCAGGCAAAGCAAGCTTGTGCAATCAGGGGGAGCGGGGAGGATCAGGGGGATTTTCTCCATCTGCGCGATCGATGCGTTGGTGTCCATGGACTGAGCTGTTTGCTTTCGCGTGATTGCTCAAAGTTGAACATTCATACATCACCGCGTCCTCTCACATGGGTCCAAGGTCCCAAAGCAGTCCCCAGACACGATGATCCTCTCCCTCCGACGCCTGCGACAACGGCGAAAGACGGTCCTGTTCGGCCTCGTCGGCTTCACCCTCGCCCTCCTGTACTTTATCCAATGGTGCCTCCACAGGTCGGGCCATGGTCGCTGGTACTGGAACTACTGCCTGACGATCCACCCCGCCCTCGCATACATCATCCCCACAGGCCGCTGGGGGAGCTCGCCCGACTACCCTCCCAAGTTCTTCCCCGAGATCAACTCGGCTCCGTGGATGGGGACATTCTCGCCTCCAGCGTTGACAAGGCCGACCTACGACGCGAACGGCACACACACTAGTCCCGTCATTCTCAAATTACAGGTCTTCTCGACGGTGCACGCGAAAGCGTGGGAGAAGAGGCGGCAGCTGCGCAAGTTTTCGCCGTTGTTCAACCTCCCTCCGGCGTACCGGCACCTCGTCGAGATCAAGTTTGTGCTCGGGCATGCGTTTAGGGAGGATTGGAGCGTGGACACGGAGCTGGAGGTGTTGCTGGAGGAGGAGCAGAAGCTGCATGGGGATTTGATCAGGTTGAACTTGGTGCATGGGGAGAATCTGCGAGAGGGGAAGATTCTGGATTGGATCAACGCGGCGGGGCAAGGGACCGATGGCGGGCGACCGGGGTGGTATCTGTTCAAAATGGACGACGATGTGAGTGGGGGCGTGTTGAGCAGGAGGACAAGCTCGATTCAGGCGATGTACTCACCCCAGACCGTGCTGAATTTGCCCGTCTTCCTCGACAGCTTGCTCGAGTTCGACCAGCATCAGCCAATCTACCTCGGCACATCGCTCAACCGCTGGCCGGCTTATCACTGGCACTTTACGGGCATGTTGACGGGGTTCAGTTGGCCCTTGGTAAGCCTCAAACGGTCGGCTCAGCCTATGTAGAGCTCACTCGCAGGTCAAGACTCTCTCCGCGGGGATCAGCAAGATGTCGAGGCAGGACATCGAGGCGTGGTACGACGACGACGTGCTGACGGGCGAGATCATGGTGCGTGTTGGCTTTCGGACTGTCGCCTCATTCGGGCTGTGGTCACGCACATGGCCCTCTTCATTCGCTGATCCTTGTGTCTCAGAGACCTGTCCGAGGCTCACCGCTGAGCTGACCCCAGTATGGCCTCCCCTCCGGCCCACAATGCGACCCGTCCAACCACACCACCCTACCTGCATTCTGCGACCCTCATCTGCCACCCCCCTGGGGCTATGCCTCGAGCCCCCCGCGGGTCGACCCGCGCACCAGCCTCATCCGCCACGATTACGTCCGTCGACTCGGAGATCACGCCGTACCATGGATCAAGGGCGACATTGCGCGTCACTCGCCGAGGTTCAAGTCACAGGATGGATGGGAGAAGGAATGGCATGAGCGGATCGAGGGCGCCATGTGGAAGCCGCCCGCGTGGATCGAGGCGTATGCAGAAGACGGGCTCTAAGGCAGCGGTGTGTGACGATACATTACGACACGACCATGCATGTGAGCAAATTGTGCCAGCAGCGGGCGAGCCGGGCGAGAGGGGCGAGGACACGAGTGTGAGGCTGCGGGACCGTGGCGAGGCATTTAGTCGCATTGCAGCTACAACCAGATCGTCACGCTACAGCTTGGCCCGCCCATGTAGTCAATCCTTCTTCCATCCCTTCGCCTCGAGCACCTCCTTGATCCCCTTGATCACGCGCTCGACGTCGCCTCGGCCCGCATCCGTCGCGGTGATGCCCATGTGCCCGATACGGAAGTACTCGGTCGCGATGGCCTTGTGCAGGCCGCCGGCGACGACAATGTCCTTCTCCACAAGCTTGGGGACAATGTCCGCCGCGACGATGCCCGGGGGGAATCGCACGGCCGACATGCCATTGGCGGACAGCTCGCGCGTCTTGGGCACAAAGCCGAAGCCCATTGCGGTAAGCTCGTCCTTCATCTTGTTGGACGCGTCACGGTGGAGCTGGAAGCGTTGCTCGAGCGAGCCCGACTCGAGGATGTGCTTGAGCGCGGTGTTGAGCGCGTAGACGAGCTGCACGGGGGCTGAGTTTAGCACGGGGAGTCGGGATATGTGCGCGCCTTTCCACTCGACACCGTCCGCTTTTGCGCGGTAGTCAGTGCCCAAGGGCCAGCGCGCTCATCGACGAAGCCAGCAAGCACACTCACGAGTAGCAAAGTACGCGGCCCGGCCCTCCTCGTACGCCCTCATAATCGGCAGCCAGTTCTTCCAGCTCATGTAGTATCCCGGCACGGGCGTCTTCCTGCCCTCATACGTCTCGATCGCCCGCTTGCTGGCCATGATCACGCTGAGACCGGGGGGCGCGCCGATACCCTTTTGCGTGGCCGAGATGACAATGTCGAGCCCCCAGTCGTCGAAGCGGATCTCCTCGGATGCGACGGAGCAGACGGCGTCGAGGGCGATGAGGGTGGAGGGGGAGTGCTTCTTGACGAGCGAGGCGATGTGGGCGGCGGGGGAGAGGACGCCGGTGGACGTGTCGACTGTGGGTTAGTGGTTGTCGCGATAGGGGGGCGTGGCTCAGCAGCACAAGGCATGGAGAGGTCTGTAGCGGGACGTACCGTGGGTTATGGTGATGAGCTTGGGCTTGGACTCGAGGGCTTTGATGATCTGCTCGTCGCTGGGGTTAGCGGTGCTTCGGAGAGCAAAACAGCGAGCTCACGTCGGCACACCGCCAATCTCCGCCAGCACAGCGGTCGTCTTGGCTCCATAGCTCTTGAGACTGGGGTCAGCGGGTTGTACCCCAACGCCTGGCCCACTCACCACTCCTCGAACGAGTCGCCGAAATAGCCCGTCTTGAGCACGACAGCCTCCTCGCCCGCCTCGACCAGGTTAGCCGCAGCCTGATCCCATCCGAGCGTGCCGGACCCGGCAATCAAGAACGGCTGTGACCCCTCCTTCTCGGCGAACAGCACCTTTCTGAGCATCCGGAGCGAATCTCCGAAGACGGGGATGAACGCTGGCGAGACATGGGACGTCCCCGGCGTCGCGTTGGCCGCGAGGACCGGGTCGGAGAACTCGATCGGACCTGGGATGCTGCGGTGAGCGCGTGCTTGGGCATGGAGGGGGCAAGCAGGGCGTATACGTGTGCGTGCGAGGCGCCGACGTCGACTTACACGAGCAGCTTGTGCGGGTTCTGCTTGAACGAGGAGGACATGGTGGAGTGAATGGCTCTGTAGGTGATGGGTGACTGTCGAGGGATGAGCTTGTTGATAGCGGCTTTTGTGGATTGATTGACCAAAGTCGCTCGGATGGGCATGGGGTGATGGTATACTGTCGACTTTTCTGCAGGTATATGTGCAGTGCGATGCGACGAGACCGGCCTGTTGCAGTGTCCGAGGCTATCGGAGCGGTGATGACGGGAGGGGGAGGAGGGGAGGGGAGGAAGGGGCACCGAGAGCGAGCGTTGGCAATAAGCGAGCATTCGTGGAAATGTCCTGCCCTCTCTCGGTCTCGCCCGCTTCCCAGTTCGAAATCAAACGGCTCAAACGGGTCGGAGAAGAGAGCGGAGGGGGGCTCTGTCGGCGAAGGCCGAGCATGGGTTCAGGGTATGCATCGCGCATTGAGGGAAGGGGAGCGAAGGAAGTAAGCTCGGTCAAGACCAACCCGGAGAGCGCTTCCGGTCCTCGCAATGCAAACTTGGCTGGGGAGGAGATAACCGCGACATGACCGAGATGGCACATTCGACGTAATCGCGCTTTATGCTCCTGCGATCGGGCCGGCAGCCGTTCCTTCTGCTCCGTGTGCGTGGATCAAACTGAGAGGATCAACCATCGCGTGCCTGTCCCGCACACCAAGCTGCATGCATTCCGCAGGCTTGGCCTTTGGTGAGGGTCGGTCCGACATTGAGAAGGCCAGTGGCGGATACGGAGAAGTGGCAACGCACTCTTGCGTAATTACAAACTCATTCCGCCTTCCGCACCACAAAGTTTGCACCCAGCATGCTTAAGAGGCAGGCCAGCAGAGGGAGTCCCAGACTGGCGGACTGCGAGGTGGCATGCGCTGCTGGAAGCCGGTAGCTCGGTACTTGTACCGAGTGCACCAGGCCAAGCAGGCACGTCCCGAGTGGCAAGGTTCCGCGCGGAGTTCGGTAGCTTGTTCCCAAGTGCAGCCATGTATATATAGACGAGTCCACTGCGAGGGCAATTCTTGTTCAGGCCGCCCAACTACCCCTATTCCACTCCGTCAGCAGCACAGCCAGTCATGTACACGGCTTTGTTCCTCCCCCTTCTTGCCTCCGTCGCCACACTGACTGCGGGCTCGGCCCGGGTCGTGGAACGCAACAACGACGACCACGCGCCAGCTTCGACGCCTCAGTTCGAGTATCTCTTCACGATCAACTACAAGTTTGGCGGTGCGACGCCGATCATCTTCTCCCAGGGCGTCGTGGAGAACGGTGCGTCTAACATTCCGAATATCGCGCTGACCAGACCAGCAAACACGTTCGTCGGCGCTTCCATCACTGGTCCTGCCCTCAACGGCGAGCTCGACTTTGGCGTCATCACCAACCGGTTCGTCGCGTACGGCACCGACACGATTGTGTTTGAAGAGGCTACCTGGTTTGGCAGCTTCTACAACGGGGACAAGGGCAACGGGACGCTGATCGCGCGGACTAACGGCCTGGTCGACTACAAGCTGTACGAGCAGCAGCGCGTGGTGAGTATGGCCCAATTAATCGTGCTAAGGGAGCAGACGCTCAAGCTCACCGACGGCGACTACGCGTATCTTCAGTACATCGCCATTGACTGTTTATCCACTACTTTCAACCTGAGAGCAGCGTCGGCGAGCCAGGACTGCTACAGGGTGTATGGTGGTGTGCCGGTGGTACTCCCTCCCATCTTTGGACCGCCACCTTCGTGAGCGGCGTGTGCTCCCATGGGACGGTGAAGGCGGGCTCGTGCTCGGTGTGGGACATTATTGATAGCGTTCCCTATGGACTTTGGCATGTAATGGATGGTGCAGTGCCCTGCGACAGAGTATGAGCGCGGGATCGCATAGCAAGTGAGGTGAGGCTGAGGTGGTTGCCCGACAACCGCCGACCGACATCGATGTCCCGGAAGTTGCACTTTGACGTCGATCTTCAATTGTTCGGATGCTGGCTCAGTCGCCGCGACGCGTGCATGCGGAGTCCCCTTGCCTTTAAGCACTGTGTGCGGATCGTTTTGGTGTGCAACTGGCAGCGACCCAGCGGTTTAGGAGAGCAGCCTGTGGCCAGCTTTACTCCCACGCGGCATGAAACGGGCCGACCCTCGACTGAGTCCACTCGCGAACCGAATCCGTGTTTTGACTTTCACCCTCTCACCGCACTCCACACTACCATGCCGAAACCTCGCGTCTTGCTGCTAGGGCGTTGTCACGCGGATGGATCGGTCATGGACGAGCTCAGAACGGTCGCCGACTTGCATATCCTCCCCCCAATTGAGCAGAGTGAAGTCGCTGGCGACATAGCTCGGGCAGTGCAGGACGAGGGGCCGTTTGTTGCCGTCGTGGTGGGTGCATCGCGCGTTTTCGTTCCTAACTGCAGATCCTGTACGAGCTGGGCTACTTTCCATGGGTCTTCTGCGAGGAGCAGATGGCTGCGCTGGCGCCCGACTGCAAGCTGTACGTCTTACCGGCAGCCGGGTACGATGACGCGGACGTGGATTGGATATGGAGCACGTGAGTGGAGGGACGACGAGCCGACCCGCTGACTCGCAGCA